>JYFJ02006164.1:0-21012 GCA_000934665.2 Catajapyx aquilonaris | reverse complement strand
AGGAGAGGTTCTTGGCGGTGGCCAGGAACCTCTCCTTGGGGCTTGGGCAATCCCATCTTCACAATCAACGTCACCGCGCCAGGAACTCATCTCTTCGGACAACACGTCACCGCCAGGAACCTCATCTCTTCGGACAACACGTCACCGCCAGGAACCACATCATCATCTCGGACCACCCGATTGCCCAAGGAGAGGTTCCTGGCTGTGGCCAGGAACATCAGCCACATCAGCAATCTCGGACACCATGTTGTCATCATACCCCATAGTCATCACCGTCAACATTGACAATTTGGTCCTCTCCAATAGCGAGGGAGGAGGGTAAGCGAGAGACGATGATATTCCTCCTGATATGACATGAAAGATAATTATTTATATTAACCTTTAATACTGATCTTGTGGTTTTCAGGGTTATTCTGCAACTAAGGAGATGGTGGAAAAATCTGCAAACAGACCTAACCATGATAATTACATGTTGAATGCAAATAGTGTGGATCCATTTATCAGAAAAATTAGAATCAATTTTGAAAGTAATTTATAACTTCCAAGGGTTATATGCAAATGCAATGTTATTCCCCATTTTCTGTCACCCTCAATGCTTCCCTTTGACTTAACATGAACCTGATGACCCCATTTTCCATTATAACCTCCAATAATGCCCTTTGACCTAATGTGACCCTGATGATGATGACCTAATGGGCCACCTGTGTGTGGTGTACGATGGACCATCTTCATCACCGAGATGTCACTATCCAGAGATGCACCATCACATCATGCGGACCATCTTCATCACTGAGATGTCACGACCCAGAGATGCACCATCGCATCACGACGACCATCGCATCAAGGAGGACCATCAGCAGAAGAGCATAAAAGTTGAAAGATGACAGCAATGTGCATAACTCGTAGGGGCTGTAAAATAGTGTGTAAGGTCATGTATTAGGTCGTCAGACCATATTAATGCTGCAGTGCCTTTCATGCTGGAACCATATACGAGTGTGTCATCGCATAGTGTCTTATCTTTCAACTTTAAACACGAGGTACCATATCAGCTCATCACCGTTCAGATGTCAGGAATTCTAAAGCAGTAAATTTGGCAGAAAAAAAGAGTAAAATTTGGATTAAAAATTTCTTGCGCTGAAATAATTTGAAATGATTTGAAAGAAAATTGCATTGATTTTTTTTTTTTTGCTAAGGTCGTGTCAGTTGAGTAGCAGGTCAGTGACGGTGACCATTCACTCTGAAACTAAATTACGCATTACTTCAAATTCAATTTGCAATCAGGCTGTAATTACTATCAATAATTTACAGTCAATTAAATCCACCATTTGCATATTTACAGTAGGCCTACCTTCAATCACCAATTACTGATTTTTATTTAAATTCTTGAAACTGCTGATTCTTAATTATTCAGTTCAAGTGCTCTGAATAATTTCCTATTTATGTAATGTCAATTAAGTTTACACATTCATTAAATTCGGGTGTTTATGGTCACCATCAAATCTCGGGATGCGATGTTTGCGTTTGTTTTTGCCTCTTCCAGTGTGCAAGAGGATTGGTGAGTTTTCTTTAAAATGTTTCATCTTCTTTGAGAGAGTGAAAAAAAACTGATTTCTTTGAATTAACGTATAACATCCTTCAGATGACACACTCTCACTTTTTAAATGTAATTATTGCCAGAAATTAATTTTTGCTACCTGAAGCCCTGCTTTAAACTTTTTGAATCCGGCACTATGATGAAATCTGGCTTTTCAGTTTTGAATTGAACAATGCCTTTATATGATTTGAATTATTGAACTATGCATTTGTTTTGAATATAATTATTGAACAAGGCATTTAAATTTTGAACAGGCTCAGAAATGAATGTATATGGTGCCTTTAAACTTGCCTCAATTTTATTACGGCTTTAACTCACTTTGGCTAATTTTTGCTCACGAGCCTGATAATAATTTTGCATAAATTTTTCAAGTGTATTTATCTCCATCATGATATTTTTCATACACAAGGGATTTACAGTCTCAAAGGTATTTACAGTACGGTCTCAAAGGTATTTACAGTCTCAAAGGTATTTACAGTCTCAAAGGTATTTACGGTCTCAAAGGTATTTACGGTCTCAAAGGTATTTACGGTCTCAAAGGTATTTACGGTCTCAAAGGTATCTATGGTCTCAAAGGTATCTATGGTCTCAAAGGTATATCTACAATATCTAAGGAACTTACGGTCTCGAAGGTATCTACAGTCTCAAAAGGTATATCTACAGTCTTAAAAGGTATATCTACAGTCTCAAAAGGTATATCTACAGTCTCAAAAGGTATATCTACAGTCTCAAAAGGTATATCTACAGTCTCAAATACAATGAGACACGAGAAATACACTGCGTATTTCTCTTGTCTCAGTGTATTTCTCGGCCGAAATCTAGAAAGGATAGAACAATTAGTATAGATAAACATTAGAGTCCAGATCAGGGTGGAAGGCACAGTGCGTATATCGCCAGCCTGTACCGCCAAAGAGCAACGGTGGTGAGCTGATTGGTTCGTGTGATTGTGTTCATTAAATCCCCAAAATATTTAATTGGGGACAGGGCATGATTGGCCCTGTTTTGATATTTTGTTGTCCCATTATGGGGGCAGGTGGGAACTGGCTCATTTAATTCCACTGTAATTGTATGCATCCAGTCTGCTTGTACAGACTTGATTAGTACAACGTACAGTTTTTCTATTGACTGCCAGTAGACTGCCAGTAGAGTCAGTGTAAAGAAGATGACATCCCGAGGCGATTACAGATGAGCCCAGCAGACAGGCCCAGCACCCAGCAGACAGGTCAGACAGATGAGCACAGTAGACAGGCCCAATGGAAATTGGGTCCATTTTTTTAAAAAAATTGCAAATATTATTTTGTAGATGTAAATGTGCCTGCAAGTACCCCAGTTACGTTTGTGCTTTTAGGCACTGCTTATATTGTTAATCCTGTCTTTTTAAGCTTTGTTCGGCTTTGTTTATTTTGCCAATATTTTTACATTTCATATAACCCGAAATAAACACAATTATAAATCAAACGTCGCCTAATTTTGGCTGGGTACTTTTCTTGGAGTATGATTCCACCCAACTTTTTGGCTGGAAACATGCTTTCCCACGCCATGGGTGGGTTGCAAAGACCACCTGTTTAAACCGCAGTTGAAGTTGAGTTTTTGCAATCCACCCTATGAGTTGGAGCTTTGTCGTAGCGGCGTGGCTTTTCACCAATCCAACTCGACTTTGACCTTTTCTTTCAGGGCTGCTAATGCACTAGTCTCATTTTAGGCACATTGGAATTAATTATGATTTTTTTTCATAGTTTCACAAGTAGGCTACTCGTCGAAGCAACATTTACAAATCCTTCACACAACAAACATTGGGAAGGTGACACATGAACTGCAAGATAAAACAAGGTGAGTTCTCATTACATGTTGCCCCCACGTCTAAGTCATGTCATGCCCTAAAATCCTGGCCTCTCAAAATATTACTAAATATATACTTTATATTTTACTTTTTGCAGATGTCCAGCATTTGAAGCCCGGACGTTCCGCCTGACACAAGAAGACTGATATCATGGCAGCAACTCATTAAGTGAAAACGCACAATAAATAAGCGTTAGTCTGGTGCATTACTACTGGTTAAACCACTTAAATGAAGAAAAAAATTGTAAAATGTTTATGCATTAAAATATTTGATGTTCAAATTAATTTGAACATTTGCTAAAATCATTTTAAAGAAAAATTGCATTAATTTTTTGCCAGTTGCTTAACAGGCTAGCAATGCCATGTTGGTCACCGTTCACTATGAAACTAATGATTTAAATGCATTCATTTAGAGGGCGGCACGGTGGCTGAGTGGTTAGCGCCGCTCTAAGGTCCTGAGTTCGATCCCCGGGTCGAACGGAGGATACTTATGTGGATAGAGTTTCGATGGGTTCTCTCCGTGTTCGCGTGGGTTTCCTCGGGGTTCTCCCGTTTCCTCCCACAATCAAAGTCCATCACAGCGCAGGCCATGATTAAAGTCGGTATTTAAAAGATGATCCCCTAAGAGGCCCAAGGAGGCCTATCACGGGGTATCCATTATTATTATTATTATTATTATTATTATTATTATTATTATTATTATTATTATTATTATTATTATTATTATTATTATTATCATTATCATTATTATTATTATTATTAAATGCATTCATTTACTTCCATTATTAAATTTACAATCATGCTCTCTCATTATCAGTTTCCAATCATATTTGAGCATTTACAGTAATGTTCAATCCCATTTAATTACATGATTTTTCTACATAAATCTTGATTAATTTTTTAAAATTATTCAGTTCAAGTACTATTAATCATTTACATTGATATGTAATGCCAATTTATTTTATTTCACCATTAATTTCAAGTGTTTATCTCCTTGTGTCAAGAGATGGCAGTGTTTGGATTAGCTTGTCTCCTTCAATGCGCAAGAGATTGTTGAGTTAACTTGATTTTTTCATCATCTTGAGAGTAAAACATGATTTTAAAAAATTAACGTAACATTCTTAAGATGACCTTTTGCAAATGTACCGGTAACTTTGCCAATTATTTTCCAGAAATAAATTTTTTTGCCTCACGAACCCTTGCTTTAATTTTTGAATCCGTGAACAATGATCAAATTTGGCATTAAATTATCAAATAAATAAAAAATGAATTTAATTTTGAACGGTATGAATTTAATTTTAAACAGAATTTTAAATTCATTTAAATTTTTCAACAGGCTTAGATATGAATGTGTGCCTTTAAAACCTGCCTTAATTTTATCCAAAACGTCCGTTAGGGTGTTGTCTACAAGTGGGCCAAACTTCATGCTGCGCAATTCTTCCAAATATTTCATCTCTATCTGCCGTTCTACAACTCGACTTCGACTTTTTCTTTCAGGGATACTTATGGTCTACTTGTCTCATTCTAGGCACATTCGCTTTGGGATTAATTCTTCGACAGTTTCCACATAAATCACTTTTATTATGCATAGTTTCACAAGTACTCGGCAAAGCCACATTTACAAATTCTTGCAAAAATATTCACACGACAAGCATTGGGAAGATGACACAGTTGAACTGGAAGATAAAACAATGGTAAGTCCTCATATGTTGACCCACTCTATAGTCATGTCATGCCCAAAAATTCTGGCCTCTCAAAATGTTATACTTATTGCTTTCGCAGATGTCCAGCATCGAAGCCCAGACATTCCGACCAAGACGACGAACATCCTGGCATAAGCAGAGTTGACTCCAAGAACACGTACCACTCATTGTAATCAAGTCTAATCTATAAAATTTTTGGCCATCATCATAATTACTTTCACTGGTCTGTATAAGATTCAATAATAACTTGGTTTATTACGTAATCGCTGACTTCAATTACTTTTAAAAGCAAAACCTGCATTCTTCACTGTTCAGGCTTCCTTTGAAACAGCTTGAGAGTAAGAAAAAAGCGGTATGAAGTTCGTAAATGTACAGTAAGCTGTATAGGTCGCTTATAGTCAACTAATTTGTAACATAGCGATATGAGGATTGCTCGTATGTACTCTACATCTTGCTGCAATGACTTTTCATTTACAGAAGGATCCAACTCATTACATGAAAACACACAACAAAGTGTACGTCATATTACGTGCATTACTAGTTAAACCATTTAATGCACTTTTCCTCGCAGGATTATAAATTTATCAAAAGTGACTATCTCTCTAAGCTATTACTACCTTTAAAAAAATTGGTCCCTAAATTTTCATTGTACATGTACATGTTTTGTAGCAATACTTCAGGTATGTAGCCTATCGATTTATTATATTTGCAAACCGGGCGTTAATCCAGATGCACTAGAAATACAGTAGTAAAGAGTTATTTTATTACATATCAAGATGTATAAACAGGGTATGGTGGCCAGACTTCATCGATACGGTAGAATGCTGAAGTGGGTCCAGCCACTGGCGGCGCCACTGGTGCGATCGGGCCGATATTCCCCGCGCTTTCATGGAGTAGTATAGGAAAATGATGTTCCGAAAGAAATACTTTTAACTCCTGGGACATTTAGAAGCAGAAAATAGGTGGCCCGATATTCTGTTAGGCTCTGGGTGGCTTTTCCCACTTTTTCTAACCCCAGGGGTTCTCAGGGGCATGCGCAAATGAATTATTGTCGGTGGAGTTTGGAATCGTCGGGTGGCTGGCAGGTAGTGAAGATTGGGCGCCAAGAATGCCGGCGAAATGCTATTCTTTTGGATGCAAGTCCGGATATGCCACTGACAACCGGACCTGGGATGCTCTGGGGCAGAAACGCCCACACCTATTTCGCGTTCCGAAAGTAAGTTTGCAAGAGTGCGCGGCAGAAAAACCATGCGAGACCCAGCTGACCCAGCACATAACACACTTATGCATTGTCTGACATTTTGATGCACAACTCATTCGATTGATCCTAAATAATTACATTAAAATTACTTCCATGTTATATTCCTCATACACAAATCGATATTCAAGAGTTAATAGGAAATTCATTTAAAAATACAGCGTTATGTGTATAAATTTCATTGCAGTTTATTGTCAATATACTAGTACATGTATGATGCATGTGAATAAAACAGTACAACTATAGAACATTTTTTTAAAAAAATATGGCAACAGTCCTGAGCGACAAAAAAAAAGAAAAACAATTAAAGAAAAGGTCAAGGATGTAGCACCAATTATAGGCCTACTCACATGGTCTAACCCAATTTTTGTCCACTCCTTTGATGTCTTATTATTCCTTCCTCCATGACATGAAGGCCAGGTTCCGGGTCCTGTGCCAGCCAGTGCCGGCTCCGATCATCGTAGCACTACATGCGTAAAAGCGTGGCAAATGCGTACGTATTGATCTCGATCGCGCCCCCCGAGCAAAAACAAGAACAGTGTGTTAATTGGTGGCCTAGCATGGGCAGGCACCTCTTGGGCCAGTGCCTCACATGTCTGGGCCGGGGACAGGCTAGTTGTGAAGAGGTGTCGAGGCAGTCCTGTCGGAATGGGAGCACAAACAGAGCCACAAACGTGCCTCAAACGCACATTCTCCCTATGTCAGCCATTGCACTGCGCTCAGATTTCGGCCCTCATACAACAGTGCGCCTCTGGCGGCCAGACCTTACATCACACTCACACCCCGCTAGAGGGAAAACGGCCCCAGTTTTGCCACCATACCCTGTTTATCCATCTTGTTACATATTTATAGCTAAAGCTGAGTTTCAGTCTGTTGAAGGTAAAGGCCCCCCTTTTTTTCAGCATACCGAAAGCTGCACTAAAATCCGCTGAGAAATAGTTTGTCGTAATAATTGCAACAAGCACTGTACAAATAACTGCCATCGACTATATGCTGCATGCCTCGTAAAAATTAAGTTAACTTGACTAAAGTAAATAAAGCATCTGTAATGTAATAAAAATACGGTATCAAAAATTTGATACAAGGTCCCAAAACAAAGTTACGTGAACTCCGTATAGTGGGCCTGAACACGTCTGAAGGTACGTACGTCCTACTGGTGAGTACAACGTTTGAAAGTAACGTCTACGCAATATGAAACACAGATGGTGTTCACTAAATTCAATCTCTGTCGTGCAGATCATTCGATTACATAACAAAAAATACGCTGACGTCACACAAATCGTACTTGGAAATAGGATCAAAAAGTTTGTCTTTGTGCTTCTGTAATTATGTGACCTTCCGACAAACCACACTTGACCTGCAGACATTAAATATAAAATTCCACCAAGCACACTGAATACAAAATGGCATCAAGGCACATAAGTTACTACGACAGTCTACCACAAAATTATTGCATTAAAATTTACCCAGCTTAAGCCCTGATGTTAATGAGACCAGGGCAATTTATTGCAATTGCGCACAATCGCATCAGTCGGACCAAATCCAAATGTGTGAACTGTCATGGAATCGCAATTTAATAGTTGCATCAAAAAGTGGTGACTATTGAATCCAATGCTGCCGTAATAATTGGTTCATGCAAATGCGACCTTCAGTGCTCTGACTCCGCAACGGCTTGTCCTTCAGACCCTTCCGACTCATACAGCCGCCTTCTCCTCTCCTCTTGCCGAAGCCTGTGCCGATTCAGTCTCCCTGGAGCCTGGACACAGATTCGGAAGGACTAGCGTAAGGATGTAGATCACCAGACACAACCAAGCCGATGCCATCTTGATCCAAACTGTCGCCCAGTTCTTATTGAAGTTGGCCAAGTTCGCCTTCTGCGGACTATAAGCAAGTGTGAGATGAGTACTGCCAACAATCCAATTAGTACATACCGGAACCAGTGTGTGAGCTGCATCATGATGTACATGGTCGCCAAGCAGAAGATGAAGTGGAAGAAGGCGTAGCTGTATACACGTTTCCGTCTGCTTCGTTTCTCATGACCCGCTGACCTCCGTCGTCCTCGATGCGTCTTGACCCTATACGTCGATTAATATTAATTTCATGCGATATCGTACGTGGAAGATGATTACCGATCAGGACAGGCCGACAGCAAGCGCACCAGGGAGGCTTCTTCCGCTGCTTTTGCGGAGTCGTGATTTTTATGCCAAGAGCCTGCGCACTATATCCTTCACATTATTCCTGATAAGATCTTACCTCGAGTAAATGACAGTCAGAAACATGATGACGACTCCGACTGACGGAACAATAAATTCGTTCCACTGCGCAATCTTGTCCGCAGGTCCGCAGTAAAACCTCTGTGGGCCAATTTCACCGTCGTCGCCAAAAAAGCTGCGGAGGTCATCAAGCGCTATTGCTTCACCTGCTGGGCCGTTGTCAAGTTGCGGCTGACGGGGCTCACTGCTGACTGCAGTCCAGGTTAGGTAGGGGAGACTGGGGCACAGTGGACCTTTCCATTTTAAAAATCGAAAAGCCGCCAAATTTTTTTCATCTGGTACCACGTGAAAGAAGTCACTGCCATGCTCCTGCCAACATGGCTGGCAACGGCTAGCGATCGATCGATCGATAGATATCCAGCGAAATCGATTTGAAGATAAGTGAAGTAAATTACTAACCCACAGTTTAAATGCCACTTCAGGCGTAGATATTGGGCATGAGCCTGATATAAAAATGTTGTGCAATAGTTCTGCCCTTTGCCCATGAACTACCGGAAGTTTGGTAAGCCTAACTTGCAATCGAAGTTACAATCATAGCATTATGTCAGTTGCTGCTGTCCGGGGCACAGTGGTCCATGTACCACTGTGCCCCGAAATGCACACTGTGTCCCGAAATGAACAGCTGTAAAAAAAATGTGAGACAATTATTTAAAAAATGTGAATTAGGTAGAAAAATGCAAAACTGTGATTTTGACAAACCACCCTCCAAATGAACAGCTGTAAAAAAAATGTGAGACAATGGTTTTAAAAATGTGAATTAGGTAGAAAAAAGGGGCAAAACTGTGATGTTGACACAGTCCTCAAAATGAACAGCTGTAAAAAAATGTTAGGCAATGATAATAAACTTCTTGTGTGAATTAGGGGTCCCAATAACTTCCGGACCACTGTGCCCCACCTATCGGGGTACAGTGGACCATTTGGAGGGGGTCGCTTCTAATTTTTTTAAAGCCAAAAGGATGGCACTGCGTCTGAATATAGTAGTGACTTATATTACCAAGGAGTACCTCCACCATGCCTGAAAATATTGGGTGTGTAGGTCTAACAGGTAGGTATATAAAAATTCAAATGTGCAAAAGTGGGCCACTGTGCCCCGGTCTCCCCTACATTACGTACACTGCGATTAAGGAGCTCTGTAAAAAGCCGGCTCTGGAGTCGCCTGTACTTTCTTGCGTGGATGGCAACACTGAGACGAACACGCATAAACTTACGTATGACGGCAAGTCCGGCGGTGATGCCGCCTTCAGCCGACGCAAAGTAATATGTATATAAGGACAGTGACGGCCACGAATATGGAGAAGAACACCAGGGCCAGAATGTCATTGCTGAAACAATTACGGATTAGTTTGCGTACAAAACACGACAGTAGTTGTACTCACCTCCGTACCAGAAGCATGAGCTGGCCCCACCCCTGACCTTCTCCCGCCATCGATCAGTCAGGTGATGGGCAAAGTCGACCAGAAGCAGCAGCTGGATTAGGATGAAGAGGAAGGCACCCACCAGCGCAACGTACATCCAACCATACTGGATCTTGTTGAACTCCTCCGACGGTATATGCTGAACATTAGTCCACACAGGATCACCAAAACGACGAACTTGACCAGCCAGTAGCCGTTGTGGGCACCTGCTCGGCAGCCGCGGGAAGTCGCTACGCCCAGGGCCGGATTTAGGTTTGATGAGACCCTAAGCTACTGGAGGTAATGGGGCCCTTCGCCCTCTATATGTCCAACTGTCATTTTTCAACAACAAATTTTTACTAAGTTGCTTGATCACACGATCAAATTAAACAAACTGCGTTTCAAATAAGAGTTGTAGTAAGTAGTAGTAGTAGTAGCAAGAGCTCTTGGTAGTAGTAGTAAGTTTATGCAGTTCTGACTCGCGGAACCCTGATGATCCTTCCACAGAACCCACTTTAAGAACCGCTGCTATAGACACCTGTTATATAATATGTAACAACAGGAAGTAATAATATGTGTAAATGTATGATGCAAACTACTAACAAGAGCTCTTGCTACTAATAATGAGACATAACTTTATTAATATGAAATTAAGTTTTATAATCTGTACCATGCAAGTGTAGTTAATACCAATACATGCATTTTATATAATACCGAGGTCGACCAGTTTTGAAAAATGCTAGATCTGGTGGCTATACCGGCATGCCGGTCTAAGCGAGGTATGGCGGTATAAGGCGAGGTTCTCCACGGCATTATTACGAACTCTGTGAAAATTATTATTACTCAAATGAATGCATTGCACCATGTTCTATGGTGCGGATACAGCCCAGGACACTTCTGTTGCCTGACATTTCCCATAAGATCGTTATTGTTAAGTTCTTTCCTGGCAACATTTTCAGTTAAAAGTGCCAAGCTCCATTATTTTAGTACAGTACCAAATGCATTCCAAAATTTTTGTCAAGGATCAAAATTAAGGAAATCTACCTCGGATATTGCAGCATGCCGGCCACCCTTGGGTTATACCGGCATGCTGGTCGACCTCGTTTTATACCAGCGAGCGTGCCGCAATATGAGAGGTAATACGGTATCAATATCACCATAGGTCCATAGTGGTCCACACTGTTCATTGGGACATCAGACCATTGTACCTCATCGTACCCTGTTAGCTGTTACACCTGTTAGTTACACGACTTGTTAGTGAGTGTGTGTAACTGTAAAAGACGATATTTCTAATAATATGTCACATTCATAAACAATACCAATACTATACACGCCTGCACATAAAAAAAAATTAACAGGACTAATTACATTAAATGCATCTACCCAATACCCATTCAACTGTATAATTTTATCATGATTCATTGTATAAGTACTTTGTATACAAACATTACACTACATTGCTGTATCCTGTACTGTCCGTAGGTTTTAATTGAAGTTATTTGTTTTTAGGTCCTATTTTTCTTTCTACCCTTTACATTTTTTGGGGGCCCCTAAGAGAGTGGGGCCCTAAGCTAAAGCTTACTTAGCTTATACGTAAATCCGGCACTGGCTACGCCTGAAACATGGCAGTGTAAGAGTACATACTGGTAGGGGTAATTAAACATGATCATTACCTATCGTGGCAGCAGCCATACACAGGAAGAAGGCTGCCATGACAAAGGCCACTCTGTACACGGCCGGCCATGTATCCAACAAGCAGGTCGCAGTTGGTCCCCACATGCAGCAGGGTACACGTCGTGTTGAAGTGCGGAACCTGCAACGATCATCATCATCATCAGCCACGGCCCATGCCTCGTCAATGACCATCCTCCACCTTCCTCATAAATCTCCTCCTGCACCTGAGGCGTGAGCATCAAGCACATGACGACCGACCCCATGAACAGAAATAACGTGTGTACATCAGCCTGGTGCTGGTCGACTCACGCACCGCCGGAAACAGGGACTTCGCTTTTGCCTCTGCATTGTGATGGAATTTACCAGGCATATAGATCATAGATCATTGTAACTATCACCCGATAGAACAAGGGCCCATGTCCAGGGTGAATGAGGGTGGACATAGGACCTCGTCCTATTAGCTGCCAATTCAATCAAGATTCAATATATTGTATTCTGCTAGAACTGAAATCTTTTGATGAATAACATCGGCACCCCTGCTGTCCCATAACCATAACCCAAGTGGTCCATATATGGACCACTTGGGGTATAGGTATTAGGTATACCGTATACCTATACCCCAAGTGAAACCTATTGACACACAGGTGGAACAGAACTAATTGTGAATGCGCACCTGCTGCCTCATGCACTGGCAAACTCAAGTCCTTTACAAACGTGTAGCCTACAGCATTGTACTAATCTTGCTGCAGAAAATATACAGAGCTACCAACAGAAAAGTGTAGTGTATATCTTCAACATACCCGAAAGTGAGGTTGATCACTCGGTCGAACATGATGTAAACGGGTCCGGTGGTCCCAGTGAACCGGGCAAGGGGGTATAATCACACTGCTGGAAGTGGTACTCCCTGGTACTCCTCAGGCACCTCACTCTTTATTACTCCGTGGTACTCCTTGAATTTGGTACTCCAGTGTACACTTTTCAGTCGAGTGATTACCCCCTTGGAACCGGGTGCTTATGACCTGATCTCTGTTACTCAGGTTTGCCTTGCAGGAGACACAGTCATAGATAATTTTCCCACCCATGTGTTCCAGAAATACGACTCCCATTCCTGCAGCCTGCTTTTGTGACAAAAATTAAAAATAATCGGGATCACAGAACGTCCACACAACGGGGGAGGATGCTTCCCGATGCTTCCAGAACGTTCGAAAAGGAAGTGACGTAGCCTAGGCTGGGCGTCGGTGACATGACGCAAGCCTTGCATGACGTCACGTGTGTTCGAAAAGACAAAATGGCCGCTTGAACATACCGTGTCATCACGGGTGTCATAATGACTAAATAGTAGGCAACTGAATCCTGCCAGTTTGATATAGGCCTATGCGTAATTAGCCTATGCCGCGATGCCTTTGACAGTTTTAATATGGGGGATATTTTTTGTGTGTCCAATTAAGGACTTCCGAAGTGCGAGAAAAGGACCATTAACATCGTGAGTAAGGTACTGTGAGCCTGAACTTTAAAACTGCTTGCGATATTTCTAACGGCAATCACGATATTCGCAGGCAAAGGAAATGTTGTTGGAGCCTAGCCTTTACATTCGGCAAGTAGAAGGCGTTCCTTATTCCGGAAGCCTGGAGGTTTTGCTGCCCTCCTTCGTCCCATGCACGGCGACGGGATGGGTTTTGGTCTGGTGGTGCCAACAACTCAGCAATGAGATGGTCCTCCTGCCTTGCCCGTCCTTTGTTATTGGTGGACGTCACCTGGGACACCGCCGAAGTCAACATCACAGCATAGTCTGACCTGTCGGCAATCTGTTGTATCTCCCCCTTTATTATCTGCGAGTCTGACGTCTGACCAGGCCATACGAGGATATTGAGGACCTCCTCCTCAATATCCGCTGGCAACCCCACCATATCTAGCTGTTTGGGAAACGCCGTGATGATGATGATGATGATGATGATGAAAGAAAATGTTGAAATGCGGAACCGTATTTGACCGAAACATTAATATTTTTGCCAATTGCAAACTGCGTGGCCGTTTATTATGTTTGGCACTTGATTCCCAATGCAATAATTGTGAAGACCTGGTAGTCTGGTACAATATTAGAGAACTTGTAGGAGTTCCCATACGGCAGATAAATACGGTTTAACATACACATGCGTCACTCATTAACTATAAAAATTACATTTGAACCCCTGTTCGAGAAAACTGCCCTACGGGCAGTTTTCTCGAACAGGGGTTCAAATGTAAACCGGGTTCAAAGCCAGTTTAATCCCTGATTTGATTGTTGTTAGGCTGTTGTCAAGGGTTTAAACCGGCTTTGAACCGGGTTTACATTTGAACCACTGTTCGAGAAAACGGCCCGTACCGTAATGAACTTAGAAATGCAATTTGTCAAGTTAGTTGTATTTTTATATCTAAATACTATACGTGGTAATTGCAATTTAATTATTTGCGAGTTTGGTTTATAATGACATTTAAATATGGATCTACGTGTTTAGAATTCGAATGTATAGTAGGAATCAGATCATAATAAACTTTTGAAAAAGTGGAAGGGTTGTAAATTGCAACAGTGCAAGGTTTAGGACCGGACGGGAAAGAGGAGGGTCACTCTCAGATTAGGACGACCGGGTCCTCGCCTCGGGCTTGTACCAGCTGGCGAAGTGAGGCTCCAAAAATAAGCTGATGAATTTTTTAAGGGTGACTCTTTTTGCATTTTTGACAGCAAATATGAATTCTAAGGTGTCGAAAACCTATATTTTCATACTTGATTCGCATCAGGCATGTCACAAATAGGCCACGAAATGAAATTCTTTCATCTGCACATCAAGTTTTTCTTTACATGCACGTGGCCTATTTGTGACATGCCTGATACGAATCAAGTAGGAAAATATAGGTTTTCGACATATAGGTCGTCCTAATCTGAGAGTGACCCTCCTCTTTCCCGTCCGGTCCTAAACCTTGCACTGTTGCAATTTACAACCCTTCCACTTTTTCAAAAGTTTATTATGATCTGATTCCTACTATACCGGCCTTCCATCTAGTCCGTGCACCCCAAGGTTAGTATAGTAATATACCAACCTTGGTGTACCCTTAGTATAGTACCCTTAGGGTGCACCCTTCCTTACTACCAGCGCCATCTGTCGGTCAGAAGGCAATCAGGCGCCGCGCCGTCAGCGTCAGCGCCACCACATCCGTCGCTGCAAAACAGGAGAACACTGCAAGTACAACTCAGCCAGGTGTAGGCCTGTCATGTGTGCTGGTGTCAGCTGCCTAATCGGAGTGCATCATTCGTACTACCTTCTGTCGCCGGAGCTGACCGCTTGTACTGTATAGTGCAGATTGGGTCAGTCGACTCATATTCTCTCTCGCCCACAGTCGACCCAACCAGCCAGCCACCTGCATCGCACATGTGCGTAGTTCGCAGACTACGACCTTCGGTGCTGGAATGATGACTGGGACAGAACAAGGACGGACAAAAAGGCCGGACCTTTCTGGGATCGTGTCCGGTACCTTGGTCATCATATGCGCTTTGTTACTGGCAACTGGCGTGGATGCCTACCCTGAGCAGGGGATTTGGTCCATCAATGCAACTGCTGCAGACAACGGGGACGTGTACGTTGGAGCACATAAGAGCCTCTACAAGGGCTCCAACATCAAGATCAGGGGTTAGTCCCTTATGTATATGCAGTTAGATGTGTCTGTGTTCTGACAGTCTGCTTTGTAAATTTGGATGGGCATTAGACAGTGTGCTGAGGTGTCCATCATTCAGGTGCAACTTTGGAGTTATTACAATTAATTCCCAGCTGCATTTTATTGCTTTGTTACAAGTACATGGTAGTGTATCTTATGATTTGAGACCAATCCAAGGAGGGGGTAGTGTTGGTGTAGTGCCTAACGTTGTAGCTTCCCACCTGGGAGGTCCCATGTTTTACCTGCAAGCCAGTGGAAAGAATTTTAGGACATTCTCTCCATGTGGGCTTTTTAAGGGTTCTGTTTCCTCCTACAGTCTAAAAACCTCTCATCCCTTGTCTCCCTCCTTTATGCCAGATAGCCTGTTGTTACTTTGGATCCCCCAACTAAACCAATCTAAAGGTTGTACATTCCAGTGATATGAAGATTAAATCTGATAAGCAAATACAACTAAAGTGCAAATTTGAATGGCTGGATCAGCCCCATGCAACTCCTACGATACGGTAGTTACTTAGAGAGTCTCCGCCACCCCGGATTTGGCGCTGGTGACGCACCATGGCCATCTTACAATTCAGGTGGCTGGCAAGCGAGTCTGCAAATGCCCTCCAGACCCAGCTGCTGTGGAAAGGACAGTTTGGGTTGGTTCAGAAGGCATCTGCCCGAATCGTACGATGACTGTTGAGCTGTGCCAGTACCAAATCAAGGGTGGCGGAGACTCTCTAAGTTCACAACTGTCACCATAAGGCTAGGCTGTAAGTTGCAGGGGCTGGGCTGGATTACACTACCCTGCAGTGAATTTGCAGCACGAACTTTTGTGGGTGACCTACCCTCATTTGAGTGGACTGACTTCAGATCTGCTTTCCATTTTTCTGAATCACATACAATGTTCTTGTAGTGATAATGGATTATGCACTACAATTACATTCAATGAACATTATTGAATAATAAATAAAGCACTTAATCTAATCCTAATTATTTTATATTTTTTATATTGTACTTACCCCACTGGGAGAATCATCACTCGTTTAGGGGGGTGGAATACCACAATTTTTCATCACTATTTTCTGAATTTTCTTCGAAACACCGTGCAAGTGAGAAAGGGACATGGGAATAGGGATTTTTGGGGAGGGGACACGGGCGCAAGTGCAATTTCTAAAACTGGACCATGTGCAGTCCCCCAGGAGGTTAGGTTGCCAGACACCTCCAAGGCGTGGGTCAGAGACCCTCCTGACGCGGCCTAAAGGGAAATCCCAGGCGCGGACGAACCCGGGACCTTTCGATCAGCAAGCGGAGCCGTTACCAGCTCGGCCACTGCACCTCCCTGAATCATCCAAATTATACCATAAGTGTTGAGTAAACACAGAAAGACACATCTAGTGCATACTAGGGTCATAAAATATTTTTCAAAGAAATCATCAAAGCTAACTACAGGCACCTGTGGCTACATACCAAAGGGATAGAAACTTACCATTTTATTATAAGCAGAATTTATGTGATTTATGCAGAGATATAATCATGTAGGGATTTATTTAGAGACTAGTGAACCCATTGCCAAAATTGGGAAAAACGAAGAATCCATACCACATCCCTCCCACTTTCATCCCCCGACATAACATCCCCAAAAATGTCATCACTGAGAATTCGTCCGGCTGACAAATTACGTCCCCATCGGGGATTTCCCCAAGGAAAAGACAGAATCATGTCATCTAGTGCAATATAATTTGCATCTTCATGCTGTCAAAATAAAAATTACACTGATGATTAACAAAGCTGTCAATATAAAAGGTCAGTGTAAGAAGATGGAAAACACAGCACATGATAATTATGTGAGCAATTAATTGGCAAGATTAAAATTATGGGCAATGCTACGAAGCTAGTCGACGACATCGCGATTGTCAAAGTCTGTCACTATGGACAGAGGATTCTTTCTGTCCATGCTTTGTAGTTCTTCCAAGAATGGACAGCTGCAACTCCGACTATTGCCTTCTGAATTTCTAGCTCGTTCTTTCTATGCTCTAGTTTTAAAGTGTACAGCTCAACAATGTCGAACTCCATGTTGTCAGGCTACGCTTGCAGTATCCTTATCTTCGATTCCTTCTTCTGCCGCTTCGGAAAATGTCGCTAGCCACCAGTGCCTCGAATGCCTCGATTAATGTCCAACACTGTACTGCCTATGGGGCATTGGATGGTACAGTATGGTTCTTTAAAAAAATATCTGGCAGGGCGTTTTATTTTAAAGATATTTTCCTTGGAGACATCTCCGATGGGGATGTTATTTCCGGGGATGTTTTGTTGGAGATGAGACTTCCTGTCATTGAAATCAGCACGCTCGAATTAGGTTAGGTCACCCATCAAACCCTGTGCTGCAGCTAGACTTTTTAAACAATTTTGCAGGGTAGTGTTATTGGCCTCCTGTTGACCATTTGCTACTATAGCCTTGGCATAGCCAGCGTGTATTATGGTTGCTTCATTTGACACTTTAGGTTTTAATGTGAAAGCATCCTTGGTTATGCATGCCATGGTAATAGGTTGCTTTGGCTCATAGTACTGTAATTATTTATCTCATGACATCTTATTATTGCAGTTGATTGCCAGAGTGAGGAGAAGGTGAACATTGATATCCAATGGATGCTCAGGCAGACACCATGTTTCAAGGAGTACCAAGCACTTGGTGAGGTAAGTATTTATATGCCATCGGGGATGCATACTTTCGACACTAAGAATTGTGAGCTGGAGGGGGACTGGCTACACCATGTGCATAAGAAGGGCAGTAAAATGAGCATCCCACAAAAGTTCCAAGCCACATGTGCCTACCCCAGACCTCTGCACAAAGTGACTAGTTGTATTGTGCTTGGAGGGCAGGCTGCCCACAGAGCAGTCAGCAGTTCAGCTTGCCATTTTGGCTTGCAGTTTTACATGCAACATAGTGTGTATTGACTAATGTCACAGCCTTCCACCTCTGAGGTCCCTTGTTCAATCCCTTGTTCAGAGAATGGATTCTCACGTGAAAAAAATTTGGAGAGGTTCTCTCCATGTGTGCATGGGTTTTCTCGGGGTTCTCCCATTTCCTCTCCAGTCCAAAAATCTCACTTCACCACTCACCCTCTCCAGCCTTAGTTGCTTTGGCTCCCCCAATCAACCAACCCTGCAATTTTGCGTGGAGGTATAGGTTAGGCACAACAATGTACAACTTGCACAGGTGCCCTTTTTACAGTCCTTATTTCTTAAAATTGGTTTGATATGAATGTAGTTCTAGTTAATAAGTGGAGTTAACTTGTGTCTCCTTTATCACTGACTACCCCATGTAGGGAAAATGTGATGATGATAATGAAATGAAATGTCTGTGCAGTGTCAGCACATCCTAGGTTACTGTTTTTGACTATAATAGAATGACCTTGGAATATACTATAATTATATTTTTGAGACCCCATGTATTCCTCAAGAATTTATCACTTTCTTAACCCTTTCGCCCCCAGCCACCTAGAATCTAGGCGATGAGAACTCGACCACGCAGTACCAGCTATGCCTGCCATCGCCTAGTTTTCCGTTTATGTGTGTGCTGAAGATATGAACAAGATATTTTGCGAATAATAACAGCTATACTTACCGATTTGTGGGAAACACTATGAATGTGTTGGAAACAATTTTCCTCTTATAGAAGTCCTTAAATTAATTTTCAAATAGATCTCTGTAAAAACTCGAAATTGGAGTACTGCCGGCCAACTGTTAGGCTGACTTAATTATGATATACGTTAAAATATACAGAATAACAATCTTGAGAAGCGTGTCAGAAGAATTTGCTGAAATAGTCGTACTTTTCGAGAAATAAGTAAATTTGGGAGTTTTCCAAAGTGACAGGCAAGTCGCAGGTAAGTATAAATTTATTTCTCGAAGAGTACAACAATTTCCGCAAATTTCTCTGACGCGGTTCTCAAATTTGTGATTTAGTGTATTTAAAAGAATTTCATAATTATTAAATCAGCCTAATAGTTGGCGGGTAGTACAGTGAAACCTGCTCATAACGGACCCTGGATATAGCAGAAACCTATCTATTACCAAATTTTTTTCAGGGAACGGGCATATACATAGGGCATACAATGTATTTTTTGACGGATATAACGGAAGCTGCCCAACGCGGAAATGGAAGGGATTTTTGACTCCCTTCAGAGAAAATCCCTGTTCATAACGGAAATCAAAAGGTTCGCATTATATCCTGCGAGTCACAAAAATAGAAACTACAGCCGGGTTCACTATCGGCAATTCCAGGTGGCCTCTGAGTAACCCTTTTTGGAACACGTGTGTGTAGTAATTTCTGGAATTGCTATGGCCTGTGGCCTTGAAGATAAAGGGTGAGGAGGGGGGGACTACTTTTGGTTGAGAAACTCGAAAATCGGCTTTCGGGACGGGTCAAGAAGATGTGACTCATGTGACTCGCAGGTGCCGTTTAGTTCACGGTTCAGTCCAGTTATGTTGGGGAAGAGGAAGGGGTTGACACGGGTTCAACATATTGCCCGAATCCGGGCTGATGGTCCAATGGAGCAGGCAAAATTAGGATTTTGCACCATATTGAGGTAAGGTGCTTATTTTTAATCTCCCTATTTGCCTCTCTTTCTAGGGAGCAAAAAAAAATGATCTGGTTATAGCGGAAACCTGTCCATAACGGAAAATTTTTGGGGTCCCATGCGATTCTGCTATACATAGGTTTCACTGTACTTGGATTTCCATCTTTTACAGCGGTCTTTTTGGAAATTAATTTACGAACTTAGAGACGAGGAAAATTGTGTCCAATACATACGTTGTATTTTTCATGAAAGGTTAAGTATAGCTCTTACTATTCGTAAAATATCTTGCCCTTACTTCAGAGTACTTGTAAGTTGAACAGGAGGGAAAATCTAGGCAATGGAAATATAGCGGGTATACTGTGCGGCTGTCTTTTTGGAAATTAATTTGGGGACTTCTATATGAGTAGTAAAATTGTTTCCAACACATGCATTCTGTAGAGTGTAGAGCATGAATGTAAAAGTATAGCTGTTATTATTTGTAAAATATCTATTCTTATTTGCAAGTGGGATGGAAGCGAAAAGAATGTAGGCGATGGTGGTATTGCTGGTACTCCACGGTCAAGTTCTCATCACCTAGATTCTAGGTAGCTGGGGGGGAAAGGGGTTAAAGGCTTATGATATCATTACCATTCTCTGGCTCCATCAATAATACCGTATTACTTAGGAGAGACGAAGTGGCGCTGCAGAAACGTATGCGCCCACGGATGTTACGGTCCCGGGTTCTATCCCAGCCTAGGGTTCCCCCCTTCATCTCGTGCAGAGTTGGGTCGTCTCTGGCTTCGTTTCGAGTGGAATCTCCTCAGACTAATCCACCCGGGGGAGTTCACAAAATGTACCATTTGAGAATTGCACTTGCACTTTGCACATCCCCTCCCAGTCACCCTGCCCGTGGGCCCAGGCACTATGTCAAAGGTTCCAACACGACGAAAATAAAGATTCCCTCCCTGCATCGTTCTGCAGGGAGGTTAATAGATATATATATATATATATATATATATATATATATATATATATATATATATCTTAAT
>JYFJ02006163.1:0-20912 GCA_000934665.2 Catajapyx aquilonaris | reverse complement strand
TGCTGGCAAAATTAGAATGGCCTCAAATGGCGACGAGAGAGCTACTCTTGCAGTGTTACACATGCAATTGGATATTTCCTATCTGCACCTATATGTAATCAGCTCCAGAAACAATTGCTGCTTCAGCAAATTCAAATTTCGCGCCATTTTCAACGACCTTGCCTCCTCTCCGCTTCATACCATATCCCGATCGTAACATTGTCGACATTGCATGTCATCCAGCGGAAGCTAACAAACTAACGGTGACATCAAGCCACACTGTGGTTTCCAGGACCAATGTTGAAGCTTATGGCGCCTGCGCAAATTAATTGTTGCCCTCAGGCAACAATGCCCGCTACAGGGTTAAATATGTCGCTATTCCATACTGATATTTTTGCCGGACAATGACGTACGGTCGTATGCGATGCTTTGAAATTTGTAGAGACGTGGGGAGGTGTGGTGGCCGTGATGGTAACGTCACGGCTTGCAGAGCGAAAGGCCCCAGGGTCGATCCCCGCCTGGGGAACTTTCCTTTCACCTGCGTCAGGAGGGTCTCTGACCTGCACCAAGGAGGTGTCTGGCAACCTAACCTCCTGGGGAACAGCACATGACCCAATAGCAAAGGACACTGCACCTTGCACCCATGTTCCCTCCCCAAAAATCCCTCTCCTTTCCCATTCTCCTTGTTTCCTTGCACCGGTTTCTGAAGCAAAAATATACAGAAAACTGATGGTGGTATACCACCCCCTATATCACCCCTATATCACCCCTATATCACGGGGTAAAATAAAAAATAAATAAAAATATATATATAAATTGTAGAGACGCGATGACACGTGTCTTTGAAAGGATGTACAGAAGAAGGCCTTTCGCACATTCGGCCTCCTGCCAATAAGATTCACTCGCCTCTTATTCGCCTTAACATGCACCGTGTATATAGGTTTACCCTATAATAATGCCTGCTAAGTTATTGTGTCGAGGCTGATGAGTATAGCCTGGCAGTACACCTCATCAAGTTGTACTCATTCTTCTCTCCGACTCAGCACCGTCAGTTCTCTTCGCGATCCGTTTCTTTTGTCTCCACTTATGCACCATCGTGCTAGAGGATCCCATTATAATAAATTATCAGGTGTAGATACTGCTGTGTAGAGCAATAAGTGCAGCGTCAGTGCCTCGTGAAAACATTTCACGATAGACCCTTTTCGTAGGTGACTTGAAGTGTTACAATGCTATTGTTGTAAACAAAATTATTCTCGTAGAAGAAAATAATGGAATGGTGTTCTCTGCATTGTGTCCAGTGATCAACGTGGTGCACTGTCCAAGAAAGGGTAGGGGGAGAGGTTCGCAATGGCTTACCCCTAAAAATCTCTTTAGTGAGCAGCAACCACTTGGAACCATCAATCGAGGCAACATTCTCCAGAAACTTCAGAGAAGGAGAATCTATAACTAACTCCCAACCTTAGAATCAAAGCGTTGCAGTCCTACCTGACCTCGTAGGGTCAATCGAGTGAGTAGAGTAGGCTGTGCGTCGGACCAAGCCTTCGTCTGTTCCTCGACCATCGGATCCAAGGAGGGGTAACGGCGGATGGGCAGCCATACATTGGAGACACATGACTTCGACGATCAACAATGGCGAGGATGAATCACCTGTTGATGTAATGTTTACACGTTGGAGACACATTACTACGATAAACAATTATTGTCCCAGGATGGCTCAATAGCTGATGTACCGGTATTGGAAATATGAACATACCCGGCTGTCCTTCTCGAAATCTCGTCGTACACATTCTGGGGTCTTGTTTACATTGGAGACCCTCTTGACGATCACAACAATGGTCGAGGATGGCGGAACTGCTAATGTATTGGTAGTATGCACGTACCCGTCCACCCTACTTGAAATCTCGTCGAATCTTGGGTCCAGTTTGCATTGAGGACGAAGTTGAAGACACTCTTGACGATCACAACCATGATCGAAGATGGCACAACTGCTGATGTATTGGATTCATGTATGTGCACGTCCGTCCTACTTGAAATATCGTACAACACTGAATTTATCAGGTTCAGTTTACATTGGATACCATTTTGAGTCTTGACTACCACAACAATGGTGCAGGATGCCACAACTGCTGATGTATTGGAAATATGCACCGAAGCAGTTTGGAGGAGGGGATATGGTGTCCGACTTCTAATCGGGAGGTCCTGGTATCAAATCCCGGGGCCGGCAACACTGACCGTGGTTTTCTGTGGTTTCCTTCAAGGTGGTGATCAAGGTGGTGATCAAGGTGGTGCACTGTCCAAGAATGGGTAGGGGGAGAGGATCGCAATGGCTTACCCCTAAAAATCTATTTAGTGAGCAGTAACCAGTTGGAACCAACAATCGAGGCAACATTCTCCAGCAACTTCAGAGGTGGAGAACCTATAACTAACTCCCAACCTTAGAATCAAAGCGTTGCAGTCCTACCTGACCTCGTAGGGTCCATCGAGGGAGTAGAGTAGGCAGTGCGGCGGAGCAAGCCTTCGTCTGTTCCTCGGCCATCGGATCCAAGGAGGGGCGCGGCGGATGGGCAGCCATACATTGGAGGCACATGACTTCGACGATCAACAATGGCGTCGAACACTGACCTTCTTGGGTCCAATTTGCGTTGAAGACCAAGTTGAAGACACTCATGGCGATCACAACCATGATCGAAGATGGCACAACTGCTGATGTATTGGAGGCATGAATGTGCACGTCCGTCTTACTTGAAATATTGTACAACACTGAATTTATCAGGTTCAGTTTACATTGGATACCATCTTGAGTCTTGACTACCACAACAATGGTACAGGTTGGCACAACTGCTGATTTATTAAAAATATGCACCGAAGCAGTTAGGAGGAGGGGATATGGTGTCCGACTGCTAATGGGGAGGTCCTGGTATCAAATCCCGGGGCCGGAAACTCTGACCGTAGTTTTCTGTGGTTTCCCACGGTCCTTCCAGGAATATTTCGGAGTTGCTTCCGTAACTAATAGGCCACAGCCGCTTATTCCGCCCCTATCCTATCCCAAAGAGCACAGTAAAATGAAAGCAAAGAGTTCCAGGCAAAACAAACTTCCCCCCTAAAGAGCCGATGGCTGATAACGGGGTATGAATTATTATTGTTATTATTATTGGAAGTATGCACGTACCCGTCCGTCCTACTTGAAATCTAGTCGAACACTGCCCTTCTTGAGTCCAGTTTGCATTGAAGACCAAGTTGAAGACACTCTTGACGATCACAACCATGGTCGAAGATGGCACAACTGCTGATGAATTGGAGGCATGAATGTGCCCGTCCGTCCTACTTGAAATATTGTCGAATACTGATTTTATCGGTTTGAGTTTACATTGGATACCATCTTGAGTCTTGACTACCACAACAATGGTGCAGGATGCCACAACTGCTGGTGTATTGGAAATATGGACCGAAGCAGTTTGGAGGAGGGGATATGGTGTCCGACTGCTAATCGGGACGTCCTGGGATCAAATCCCGGGGCCGGCAACATTGACCGTGGTTTTCTGTGGCTTCCCACGGTCCTCCCAGGAAAATTCCGGAGTTGCTTCCGTAATTAATAGGCCACAGCCGCTTCCTTCCGCCCCTATCCTATCCCAAAGAGCACAGTAAAATGAAGGCAAAGAGTTCCAGGCAAAACAAACTTCCCCCCTAAAGAGCCGATGTCTGATAACGGGGTATGAATTATTAATATTATTATTGGAAGTATGCACGTACCCGTCCGCCCTACTTGAAATCTCGTCGATCACTGACCTTCTTGGGTCCAGTTTGCATTGAAGACCAATTGAAGACACTCTTGACGAAGATGGCACAAATGCTGATGTATTGGAGGCATGAACGTACCCGTCCATCCTATTTGAAATATCGTCCAACACTGAATTTATCGGGTTCAGTTTACATTGGATACCACCTTGAGTCTTGACTACCACAACAAGTCAACAACAATGGTGCAGCATGGCACAACTGCTGATGTATTGGAAGTATGCACCGAGGATCGAGATTTGACACAGAAAAATTATAACCTCAAAGTATGAAGATGATTATTATTCCCCCCATCCCCTCTGCATTTTCGCTTCGAATTATTTTTAGCGGCATTTGTACCTGTAGCTGGGTTGTGGCGCTGATTTTTTGAAGAAACCCTCCCTTCTCCCCCTTAACTCGGCTCCCCCCCCCCCACACACACACACAACACATATGAAGAACAAACTGATTTTTCCAAAAACCCTAACCAATTGGGCATATTTTCGTACACAATACCTGGGAAAGCAAATACAAGACAGGATAAAATAGAAAAAACGATTTTTTTAAAAAAATGTGAAAAAATATGGTATAACTCCAGAGTTTAACCCGAAAGAGTAAAAAATATCCCGAGTTTGGACAAATTCGATAAGTGAAAGATTCCATTGTACATAATTTAACGTTTTATGAGAAGTATAATTGATGATGATGTAGATCGTTGCTCTATTGCTATGTACGTTATGCTCTATTATAGAGTTTAAATAGAAAAAAAACCCTTTTTAACGATGTGAAATAGTTTTAAAAAATAGGAGAAAACAAGTGTGTTTCATTTTGTTCGAACAACTTGCGCCTGAAGAATTACAAGATCTTATTTATCTCCAGTAACAGAATTGTTCAACGATTGTGAACGTCATTAGATTATTGTCAATATGTCCGTGAAGTGAGTGCATGATAATAGACATACAAAACACTGTATAATTTATTATATAGTAAATGATAATCAATTCATGGATAAATGTGTATTAAAATTTAACAGTTTCAAGATATAAATGCACAAAGCTTCAGCGATCAAGTGAACAATGATGCCTTATTGTCAATTTGTCCTTCAAATGAATACACAATACAGAGTACTTGATTATGATAATTTTATAGTAATTAACAATCAGCACATGGATAAATATGTCGCATCAAACAATAATTTCAAGAAATTACAACGTACAGCAGATGTTCACTGAACATTTGTAGAAATTACTGAGGTCATGAACCAACCATAGAAAATCCAATGTAATTCGCCATTAAGTACTTGTAATATTAATTAGCAATCATGCAAATGAATCATATGGCATTACATTTTTGAATCGCGCGCGTAAAAGGTGGCGCCAACTATTGGCCAGTGTGGCCAACCTCTGTGTCCTCTCTAAATACTAGATCAAAGATGGCCGCTGCTTCCACATGCTGATGGGTCGTTTGCGATCAGATTTTGATCGATTTCGATAAGTTTGCGTCGATTTAGAGTCATGCCGACAGCTGGGATCGAACAGGGAAGAGGATGAGCGTTCAGGACGCCACGAAAAAGGGTGCAGGCGGGTGCAGGTAAGACCAAGGGAATCAGGGAGATGGCAATCCGCCTTAACCTGTGTGTATGTCCCCCAGTCCCTCCAGCTGACCCAGACCCTCCGAGCAACAATGGCGAGCTCCTGGTGGTGGTGGTGGACGTCAGACCTGGGCAGCCCTACCTGTGCGAGGACCCCAGCCAGCTGACCTTCGTCACCAGGACGGTCGTGGCATTTGCCAACCCGCATCTGCTGCTGTCCAGCCGGAACCAGGTGGCCGTGTTCGCAGCACTCAGCAACACAGTACGGATGGTCTTCCCAGGCCGGGACAGCGACACGGAGCAAGGGCATGGACACAACAGGAGGGAGGACGGGCAGTACGAGGAGTTCGCTAACGTTGAAGCCATCGTCACCGAAGAGATACAGGCAAATACATTGCCAAGTAATAGTTGCGGGGGAGGTGTAGATGGCCGAGATGGTAATGTCTCGGCTTGCTGAGTGAAATGCCCCAGGTTCGATCCCCGCCTGGGGAACTTTCCTTTCACCTGCGTCAGGAGGGTCTCTGACCTGCACCAAGGAGGTGTCTGGCAACCTAACCTCCTGGGGAACAACAGATGACCCATTTGTAGACATTGCACTTGCACCTATGTTCCCTCCCCAAAAATCCCTACCCTTACCCCATGTCCTTTCCTCCTTGCACTGGAAAATTAGAAGAAAAATAGAAAATTGAAGGAAAATTGTGGGATTCCACTCCCCTATAAGGGCCTATGGCCCTATCACTGGGTATATACATATATTTATTAAAAATAATAATAATAGTTGCGCACCACAAGTAAAGCATGAAATGTATTCTCGCACAGGCGCTCATGCTGACGGAGAAGACACCGAAGAGCCAGTACTCCCTATTGGCCGGTGCGCTTGCTCACTCACTAGCGTACATCAACCGCTTGTCCGTCGCTCCGTCCGATGGCCAGATCCTCCACACAAAGCAATCTGGACACATCCTGGTCCTAACAGGCGGACCGGACTGTCCGGCTCAGTACATCACGTTCATGAACTGCTTCTTCACGGCCCAGAAGATGTCGGTTGTGATTGCTGCGTGATTGGCATGACTGACTCGGGGTTGATGCAACAAGGCTGCGACATCTCAGGCAGCATTTACCTGCGACCACCACGGCCCAAGGGGCTCCTCCAGTACTTGCTGTGGGTGTTCCTGCCGTCCGCACAGCTGCAGAGAGACAGAATGGTTATGCCTCCGCCACTAAGAGTCGACTATAGGGCCGCTTGCTTCTGCCATAGGAAACTAATCGACATTGGATTTGTCTGCTCCATCTGCCTGTCCAATGAGTGTATTTGAGGATGGCGTACCTAAAATTCTGTACTGAAAAATAATGTTCATTTCATTCACAGTTTTCTGCAAGTTCTGTCCTATTTGCACCACCTGCCTGTAAGTAACTGCAAAATTTGATCGCAATTAACACAACTAATGGTTATGTTTTGCAGGACCGTGTTTAATGTGAAGGGAACATTGCCTATTCTGAAGCCGAAGAAGAAGAAGCATATCAAGCATTAGCACTTAACCCTTAACTACGTAGGTGGAGCCTGAGAGGCTCCAAGCACTATTTAAACGCATGTAACTTTTTCATTGAATTTTATTTTCCACTCTCCTTCCGTGACTTTGTCAGAAAAACCTTCCTAAGCATGAAAAGGAAATAAAAATTTTTTTAGTCCCTATTCTTTGGTTTTAAAAAATTCGTAACGAGGAGCAGGTCCCTCTAACCACTCAGGTTATCCCTATGCAGGTGAAGCCAGAGCGGCTCAAAGTTGTTGATGTAACCTTTTAATTAAAAAATTTTCCCTGTCGGAATATGCTGACTCAGCGTGTGATTTTTACGTTTTCGGAAGCCTAATGATCTGAACTGCACTTTCTGTATGTGAAAAGTCCAATATAACAATTTAGTTGATAAGCATAAATTTAAATATACCGTTGGAGCCTCTCAGGCTCCACCTACGTAGTTAAAGGTGTTTCGCCCACCTACGTAGTTAAGGGTTAATGAACTTAACAACTCAGTGGCTCGTTCCAAACTGGATGAGAAAATGAATTGAAAAAAGAAACTCCTGAATTTGATCACATATTTCTCAGAGATATAAGTCTATTGTTGAATAATCAACGCTTTCCAGGTAAAGATTTGAATCTGAACTGGGAACAAATGGAATGTCGGAAATTATACCAGTCCCCCCACCGCCCCTCCCCAGATCACCATTTCCCCCCTCCCTCCTCCTACCCCATGATACCTGATACCTGTCCACAGACGGACGAACGGACGATGGATGAAAAAAGGTATAAAAGATGGGTTTGCTAGGAGAGATTTTTTAAACGGGAAAGCCCAGCTGTCGGGGTAGGAGAAGGAAGGAGTAACAGGGTAAGTCCACTTTTGGCCGAAAGTAAGTTTCAGTCCCAGTCCTTGACAGACGTTGGGGACAAGAGCAGTAAACATGAAAAAGTCTACCTACCCTAATCACGCTCACGTGATTTGCCAATCTTGTTTAACTTTGCATTTTGTGATAAGAAGGTGCCACTTGGCTCATACGTTCTCTGTAGTAAGAGCAGCAGCAGCGGGGTGAGCCGAGTCTACCCCTACTGTCAGATCTATCCAGCAAGCCAGCGGCCGAACAGTGCGCCGTCACTCAGGCCAGGCTGTCCGTCAAGCAACAGCAGTCTACTCTCCAAGGTAAGGCGCAAAGGACCTACGCGACAGCCACTGTGTCCCTTACCGCAGGTACATGTTGGAGGCCATCGCCCCCCAGACGGAGCAGTCCGGCTGTATCCTGAAGGACCACCTGGACTACACCACTGACCACCTGAAGGTCGACGAAAAGGACGTGGTCATCAAGAAGGTGCTGAAGAGGACATCCCTGATGCAGCCTAGATCCACGGGTCGCCCGCCGCCAAATAGGGGGAGATGTATTATGTGATTCCCCGCTAAAAGGGGGAGATGTATTGTTAGCCAGTTGGCATGCTGACTATCAGGTTGTCAACTGGCATTGTTGACATTCAGTAGTAAACACTTAGAGTTCACAAAGTCAGGACGTGTGTGTTACTCAGAGGGCCTGTTCGAGGGCCGCTCACGGGCCTTGCCAAGGCCTATCACTACATTCTCTAGGCCTTAAGGAATCATTTTAGAGTTGGAGGCACCTGATGGGTCCCTTAGATCAATAGGAGGGGGGGGGGGGGCTCTCTGCATATACCCCAGTTTCCAGAAAATTCCGCAATTGACAGGTTTTCGCTATACTCAGGGTCCGTTGTGGACAGGTGCCACCTCATTACGTACCTTGTAATACATCGGCAGAGTGCTGGAAGAGTGGATCTGTATCATTTTCCATCATTTTCATGCGGTTTTATCCGACTTTTAGGACATTTCCATGTTTTGCGCCTCATGGGTTGGCATTCTTGGCAACACCGCATAACTTCAGGTGCCGCCAACTCTCAAATGGCTCTTACAGGCCCAGGGAACATGTGTGCCAACAAAGTGCAAAGTTAAAACACTTAGGGCCCGGACTATTATTGCCACTAGCAACGAACAAGTACCTGAGTTCGTCGAACCATGTTCCAACGTTTGACGCCCTGGTCCATGGGCGAGGTGACAGGGAGGGAATTGTCGTTTACGAAGGTCATTTTGGGAGCGGGCGTGAGCGGGAGTGGTTAGTCTAGCGGAAATCCCACCCAAGACGAATCCCGAACTCCGCACGAGATGAAAGGGGGGGAATGCCCGGGCTTGGTATCGAACCCGTGACCCTTACATCCGTGGGCACATACGTTACTGCAGCGCCACTCCGCCTCCCCTGCGTACGTTACACTTAGAGAGATTCATTGTGCAGACATACATTATCAGACCACGAACACACGGGGGGGGGGTAATATGCGACACACCTCTACGTATTTAAAACACCGCATCATGTGCCACTGGACCGAAGAAATCGAGAACCCAGCAATGTACCTAGATTCCGTGCGCTTCCTTTCATTCGATATTCCATGGAACGTAAAACCGCGCTATGTTCGGGGTATGTTGCAGGTGGGGGGTGTACTACTGCCGCTCATTGTACGGCTTCTGCTTGAGCTACGAGCGTCGAACCACCTGGTATCGGTTCAGTTTCGCCGGAACTATGTTACCCGCACTCGCGAATCATAATTGCGAGTTTCATGCATCATAAATTTGATTTTCGCTCAACATAGTGAGGTTTTACGTTCCACGGCGGTGTGGAAATCAAAACCGCGCTATGTTTTTTTGGGCCTCTGCGGGGGGGGCNGGGGGCAACTGTCGCTTGCCATTCAGTCGTCGTTTAACTCGCAGGGGTCGGACCACGTGGTATGTCGACAGTTTCGGCAAATCTTTCAGTGGATACCAATACCACATATGTGCGATCCGTATTTTCGTTATTATGGGCTTCGTTTAATAAGGTCGAGATTCGCAAATCTTGAAAATGCAACATAGCGCGGTTTTGATTTCCACGGTTCAATTGATTTATCCCATTTTCAGACCAATGAAACCTTACATAACAGGGGGAAATGGAAAGCAAATCGGAAATCAGCGCTCTCGACTTATTATCCAGGGGTGAGGAGGGGAAAGGGACAGCTGCTGGCTGTGCGACTTCGCACATGTGCAACATGATGCTAGTCGGAATGGCGTAAACGCATGCTGCGATTCGTATGCCGACAGAAAAGTCGTTCGCGCGACTTTGGCCCACATCGTGAGGGCGTAAACAGGCCTTTAGGGTTAGATTAGATCACCCATCAAAAAAACCCTTGCCGCAAAATCATTGCAGGGTAGTGTTATTTTTTATATACTATAGGCTACTATAGGCCTACAGATGTTGACACAGACCTCATAACCTGAAAGTAGCTAAAGAAGCCCACTCTCTCCCCCATGCCCCTGGATCATCAATAGCCCTATTGCAACCAACTCCAGCTATTTATGAGTTCTAGACCACGTTCTAGACTAATGTTGCCATTGTAATTTTTATCGCCGGCATTGCTTACCTACCAGAATGGTTCAAACATACCCGACGTGTGGAATCGTTACATAACTTTTCAATGGTATGCGATAAGGCTTATCTGACCATCCTACAAAACCCTCCAGTATATACTTGAGACACGTCAATAATATTGCAGCACTGCCATCATGAAGCTAGGTCCTTTCACCACCTTCTTCTGCCTGGTCTGCCTAACGGCTGGAGTGGACTCAGCCAATATTCTGATGGTGATGTATTTCGGATCCAAAAGTCACAAGAATGTATTTGATTCCCTAGCAGACGGTCTGGTTGCCCGTGATCATCAAGTGACCATGATGACCTGTATACCAAAATCACGCGATGTAGCGGGACTCCATGAGGTGAATCCAAAACAGGTCTTGTCTACTTTGCCCATTGTTTTGAAGCGCTTCGAAACACCAGACTTTCCTACCAAGTATGACATTATCAAAGGCCTGCTCGACGCTACTATGGAAATGTGCGAGGTTTTTTTGAAAAGCCCAGAAATGCAAGAAGTGATGAAGTCCAAATTTGACTTTATTTTGATTGACGGCTTACAAAATGATTGTGCTGTGGGTATGGCGTACCGTATGCAAGTCCCTTTTGGATATCTGCACACCGGCACCTTTATAGCTTGGCACTCAATACCAACTAGACTCCCCCTTCCGTCCTCCATAGTACCGTCCATTTTTAATGTATTTTCACGGGATATGACATTTTGCCAGCGACTGTACAACTTTTTGCTTACTAATGGCGCTGATGCGATGAGAAATTTTTACGCCTTCCCCAAGGAAGATAAGCTCATGAAACGGTACCTAGGAGAAGACATTCCTTCTATGGAGGACATGGAGCGTAACATCAGTTTGATCATGAGCAACCAGCATTTCTCATTTGAGCTTCCTCGTGCTTGGCTGCCAGGACTGATCGAAGTTGGCGGAATTCATTGCAAAGCTTCACAGACTCTTCCTGATTCGCTGTTGGAATTTGTGGAAAGTTCCAGTGGATTTATTTACTTCAGCTTTGGAAGCGTTATCAAAGGAAGTGACATGGATCCCAAAATACGAGACGCTTATCTCAACGTGTTCAGTAAACTAAAGGAGAGAGTTCTGTGGAAATGGGAGACGGAGACCATGGAAGGAGTTGATGTGCCCAAAAATGTCAAGCTCAGCAAATGGCTCCCTCAACAGGATATTTTAGGTAATTTATGTAGCATGCAAAAATTTCACCAATTCCATATTTTATTGTTTCCTGCAGGACACCCAAAATGTCGCTTGTTTATCACCCATGGTGGTCTTTTGGGACAGCAGGAAGCCATATATCATGGTGTGCCTATGTTGGTGCTTCCATTTTTTGGTGACCAACATGCCAACGCAGCACGTGCTGTACTTGATGGGTATGCTCTCCAACTGGATATGGCGAACGTTGCTGTGGACCAACTGCATCATGCCATAAGCCGTCTTCTGACTGAACCGCAGTTGAGTCGTTAACATTACTGATTAATTTTTGATTCTTTGTTGTTTTTCATTTATTGTCAGTAGGCAATAGTTATACACTGGCCGAGTGGTTTGTGACAAAAGTTTATAATTTACTCATTGAATACAGGGTGTTCATGAAAAACACCGACAAACTGATAACCAGTGGCCAATGGTAACGTGAGGGTCATTTTATGTAGAGGAGTCATTATGTCTACACTGCCTCATTACTGAGATAATTGACTCGTTGCTGATTAGCGATTTTTGCCTAATCGCTCCTTCTGACTTTTAAATAGAATTTACAGGTGTAACTAGCCATAGAGGCCTTACCACCTGTGGGCAACAAACCAACAAAGTCCGGCCCCTAGACCTTCCAGACCCTTCTGACTGGGGAAGGGTTCGTTGGGTGGCCTAACTTCCAGGATATTTGATACTACCTGTTTGAAGGCAATTTGCGCGGTAAGGCCCAGGAATAATCACTCATCTACATAATGTGATCGTCTGGTCCCTAGGTCGGGAGTGATATAGGTGTGTCGGTGTTTTTCATGAACAAGCACCCTGTATAACTTGTAATCCTATTTTCTAAAGATTCCTCTTATTACGTTGTGGTGTGCTAGTTCGGTAAAATTCCATACATAGTTTAATTATCGGAAAATGTTCTTTTTCAGATTTCGGCAACGAGTTACGGAACTTTCACGCATATTTAAAGACCAGCCAGAAACACCTTTGAATCGAGCAATTTTTTGGACGGAATATGTCATCCGTCATAAAGGCGCTGCACACATGCGTTCTTCGGCCCGAAACATGCCTCTATATCAAGTATATTTAATCGACGTCCTTGCCTTTATCGCCATTGCGATCACCATGGTGTTCGCTACCCTGTACTTTGTGCTTCAAAAATTGTTCAAGTGGGTTTGTGGCACTGGAAAACAAAAACGAGAATGAGTAACTCAATTGTTGCTTTTATAATAATTATTATGCAAAAAGTTCCGTGTCCATCTGGGTCTCCAATGGGGACTCCAGGTCAGTCCAGCTCAAAGTGATACACAGTGTGTTTTAAAACTAGTTAAGGTTATGAAAAATTCAATATGTAATTTATACTGGGTGACAGAATCTGTCACTCGCAATCATGAGTTTAAATTTATACTTGTAATTTTGGAATAAAACTAAAAGCAATGGAAGACCATATTATCAAGTTCTTTATCCTGTTGACATCTTGAAAAGGGGAATGAAATACTTTGCTCATATCAAGATGACCTAGCACAATCTTGTTTGTTCATACAGCGGATCGAGTTCCAATTGAATTGTCTGTTTTAGTTAGTAATGTATTGTGATGAAACTGATTATTTGTAAGCAGTTACATTTGATTACTTACTTTTATATTCAAAGTATTGGCTGCTAAAATGAGACCTAATTGAATTATCTGTCCAATCTCTGAATTTCAGTGAATTTTTCATTGGGAACACGATTTGGAATATTTGCCATCCAACGTCAATGACCAACTCATTTTTGTAGGCTGATGGGTCATAGCAGGTGTCAAAAAGGATGGGTCCTCGCAACCCTACATTAGCTAATGCTTTTAATAACTACTTAAACCGACTTAAACTGACACGAGTCCAATAAATGTCATTGTCATAAAATGAAAAAATTGGACCTATAGTTTATAGACTACCCATTAAAAACCCAATTGACTGTGAAAATGCCCAAGTTTTTCTTCTCGAATGTGAAAAATGATAGGTAGCCTATATTTCCTAGCCAGGCTTGTGAGCCTATATAGTGTTTTTATTTTATTTTATAAAACACTGATGATTGTACTGATTACACTGATGAGAGTAGCGTAGCAGGAACGCTGGAAATCATTATTTTTTGACATTTCAGGAAGTTGCGTTATACTGCATATAACCATATATCGAGTGATGCTTAGTTAGTCAACTATCGGTTGCGCAAGAAACCTACATAATGGAATAAATCAAAAGTGGAATAATTAGCCAAATAAATATTACATCACAAATGTTAGTAGGGCTATTATTTTTCTGGCGTGTCAATTAGCGAACCCCCAACTTTTATCGACATTCAAAAGTATCAATATATTTACCTGACTTGGTATCCCAACTGTGGTTAATCTTCTGGGTGAAAGTTTACAAAATTTCATGTTATTCTAAATTACGAAGGTGCACCACACCAAGAGGTGCACTTCCGTACCGAAATAAAAACGCTGCCCCATACTTTATGTACATAGATGTTCAAGAGTCAAGTACCGTTTTCTACAGCCCACTATACATTGCCATAATTTATATTCATTAATCTTTTATTATTCTATCAGGAGGGACAGCCTTTTATTGTCTTTAAAAAATATTTTTACAACAATTGTTATTGCATTTAAAAGACCGAAGCAGGTTGGTGGAGTGGACAAGGCGTCCAACTGATAATCGGGAGGACCTGGGTTCGAGTCCCAGGGCCGGCGATCCTGACCATGGTTTTCTGTGGTTTCCGACGGTCCTCCCAGGAAAATTCAGGGGTCGCTTCCGTAAATAATAGGCCACCGCCGCCCCTTTCTTTTCCTATCCTTGACCCATCCAACCTGACCCCCTGGACTGCACACGACCCCCAACATTAAGACAACGCACTTGCACCAGTGTCCCCTCCTCACAAATCCCTATCCTGATCCTTGCACAAGAGAGAAAATGCGAAAGAAAATTTGTAAGAAAAAATGGTGGTATTCCACTCCACTAAGGGAGCCAAAAGGCTCCAGCACGAGGTATCAAATAAATAAATAAATAAGTTATTGCATTTAAAAGAAGGCAATGTTCAGAAAGTAACGACCAATTTATTCAGTTTACCACTTATACATTATAAGAGTAGGCCGACTGCAAAATAGGCTAATTATTATCAGCTGGTTAACGTAAACTATATTATAAAACTGTATACAGGGTGTATCAAAACTCTACCATAAGCCATATGCCAATGGCATAAGGGGCACCAGAGCATCATTATATGTAGAGGGGTCATCATCTCTAGGCCGCCTCATTACGGAGATAATTGCCTTCAAACACGTAGTACAAAGTATCCTGGGAGGTATGGAAACCTTCAGCCCCGACAACGCATCACTCGTGAAAATAGCAGCTTTTCCATTTAGCTACTGGCATGTCGCATGTGTACTGCATGTCGCATGTGATCTGTGACAATTTGTGACCATCTGTGACCATCTGTGACAATCACTCTTAGGCCCAATTGCTAAAACGCAAATGATCAATTATCTCAGTAATGAGGCTGCCCAGACATAATGACTCCTCTACATTAATTGATCCCCTGGTGCCCCTTATGCCATTGGCATATGGTTTATGGTAGAGTTTTGATACACCCTGTATGAAATATGCTACCTCTACTGTGCAGCAGTGGCCTTGCCAATTCTAGATTGCGCAACACTTGGTAACAGACAACCTTGCACTACGGTCGAGCGGTTCAGTTATCAGTGTGGAGCGGCATTGATAGCATCATAATCTCGGAAACAATTTGAGTGTTTTTGTGCTACACTTACTCACATCTACTTGTGCTTACCTGGAGTGTGTACTTTCTTCTAAGGTGCGATACTTCTTAATCATATCTGAAGTTAAATATATCGATCTATTGTAAGCATATGGCATCATGTTGCGCAGTATTTTGTTATATGCGACTACCTGCTGCCTCAGTGCGGTGTCCTTGTAAGTTCAGTGTGTACACTGTACAGCTTCAGCAAAGATGAAGCTGACTGGTGTTATTGTGATTTTGGGAATATGTGTGATGTTAAATGACGGAGCCCACATTCTCATGTTCATGCTTCTTGCGTCGGAGAGTCACAAAAATCTGTTCTGGCCTCTGACAAAGGAACTTGTCCGTCGAGGTCACAGCGTTACTTTCTACTCCCCGTTTCCACCCAAAGAAGAAATCCACGGGGTACACGAAGTGAACCCGAGAAAAGTGATGGAAAATACTCAAAAACTTATCCAAGAGGACTATTTTAGGTTGCGAGACGAAGATTACAGGTTGTTACGTGTCATGAAGTTTGCGATGATTGTTCCCGATATTTGCAAGTTAGCCCTGGATAGCCCCGAGACCCAAAGTATTCTGAAACCATCTAAGCCTGTTGACCTGGTCATAATTGATGGTTTAATGAACGACTGTGGATTAGGAATTGCTTACATATTGAAATCTCCATTTGCCTACCTCAACACTGCTGGATTTTATTCATGGCAGGTATGCTCTTATGGGGTGTCAATTGGAAATTAGTTACGTTACAATAATATTTCATTATTACAGGCATCTGCAACAGGTAACCCAAATCCATTGTCGGTTATGCCACAACTGTTAATGCCTTACACTGATCATATGACCTTCTTGGAGCGGCTGACTAATTCTGTGATCACTTGGGGCAACATCCTCATGTACCAATATCATACTTTCCCCAGACTGGAAGCTCTTTTCCAACCGCTGGTAGACGGCTCCATGCCTTCATTTTATGAAATACAAAAGAATGTGAGTTTGTTGATGCTGAACAGCCACTTCAGCATCGAATATCCGAAGCCTCTACTCCCAGGGGTTCTTGAAGTTGGTGGTATGCAGTGTAGGCAGGCTGAACCTCTACCGAAACATCTCCAGGAGTTTGTCAGCAGCTCAGGAAAGGATGGGTTCATCTTGTTCAGTTTTGGAACCGTGGTGCAAGCTAGGTTCATGCCTCCGGAAATGAGGAGGGCCTTTTTGGACGCTTTCTCTACTTTACCTCAAAAGGTTCTATGGAAATGGGAGACAGGAACCATGGAGGAAACGCTGCCCTCAAATGTCAAGCTCTTCAAATGGCTACCTCAGCAAGATTTATTAGGTACTATCAGAAGACCCGTTCTTCGCACGGGAATTGAAGAATTAATATATTGAATGAATGGTAGAAGAGTTGCGATGGTAACCAGTTGCCATGGTAACCCCATTGCTATGGCAGAGAAGGGCGGTAGGGGGGAGGGGACGGTAGAGGGGAATGGAAATAGGACATACCGACAAACTTCACTTGTTATATATCACTAACGGTATAGTGTAAGATTTTTATTTGAATTAATTTTATTATTTCATTTGAATTTATTTCGTGTTTGTGTCAATTTAGTATTTTGATTTCAATTTATTATTTTATTTGAATTTAATTCATTTATTCTTATTTATTTGAATTTAATTCATTTATTCTTATTTATTTGACTTTAATTCATTTATTCTTATTTGAATTTAATTCATTTATTCTTATTTGAATTTAATTCATTTATTCTTATTTATTTGACTTTAATTCATTTATTCTTATTTGAATTTAATTCATTTATTCTTATTTTCTATGAATGAAATTCATAGGAAATAATGTCTTTAGAGTGATAATTATAATAATTATGCAATTTGGGGATTGTGATTGGTTTAAAATGTTGGGGACAAGAGAAGAGGTCAGAGCTCTGTTGTACACTTAGCAAAAGTCTGAATAAGCTTAATATGCACAGGTTTGTGCAGATAAATCTTGATCGTAATCAAATTTTGTAGGTCACGAAAAATGTCGGCTGTTCATCACCCACGGAGGTCTTCTGGGTCAACATGAGGCCTTGTATCACGGTGTCCCAATGCTGGTCATTCCATTCTTTGGCGACCAAGACAGCAATGCTATCCGGGCAAATAAAGGCGGATTTGCTGTGCATTTAGAGCTCTCAGAAATTAGTAAGCAGGCTCTCGTTGACGCCCTGAAAAGATTACTGACAGAACCAAGGTATTTTAAAATTGTGTTCTTTTTGTATGTACAGTAATACAGTTTCCGATTTGTGACCTTCATCTTACTTGTTAGTGCACGACGAAGAGCACGAGAGATCTCGAAGATATACAAAGATCAACCTGAGACTCCTTTGGAACGTGCTGCCTTTTGGACCGAGTATGTGATCCGACACGGAGGCGCTCCACATATGCGCTCACATGCTAGAAACCTTCCTCTTTACCAGTATTACCTGCTGGATGTCATAACATTTATTTTCGTACTATGTGCTATCATAATTACTGCAATAATTGTTACTCTTCGCTGCCTCATGAAGAGGTGTTGTATGCATCGAAAACTTAAAAGAGAGTAGACCCTAAAAATATATGATGGCAAAGGTGAAATGCATATTGTGTACTCAGATTGTGTATTGTAAATACATACCGGTACTGTACAGTATACGTAATTGGTTATTTCTCCATGTATATTTTTAATAAACTTGTAAAACCCGCCCTTAAATAATTACTAAGCAGCTCCCACGACAGGTGCAGAGCGTACCCGGAGAAATGCGAACAGTTTAATGTTATCTGTATAATGGCTTCTTCTCAGAAAGCCAAATGCGCCATCCTATACAGACATCGACCCAGCCATACAAGAATATAGGGCTACAGATAGTCCGGGCACTCTCCGGGGGAAAGGTGCACCCTTGAAGCATTGACCTTTTTCACACCTCCCAGGATTTGTGTTTCATTGTTGTGCAGCAGCAGCAAACCTCAGTGGACCAGGACGAAAGCCACAAGTGTAAGCAATCGGATTAATTATATTATTACGGACACTATAAGTACAACACAATTACCGCTTCCTGCAGATCATTTTCGAGATGTCCGGTAATAAGAGGACGAGCAATCAAGTGACCAACAGTGATCCGTACGACTCGGACGAAGAGGATGATCCGGCCAATAGGCGGCGTTCAGGTGAGGTTAAACCGCTACATCATGTGTTGGGCTTGACTTATTCGCGACAATGCTTTTCAGTTCTTCAGCCGACCATTGCCACCGGCCATTGTCCCGCCAATAATTTAACGGCTTGGGACCAAGGATATGCCCTGCATGTGGAAGATACGCTGAATCTTCTTGAAGAAACATCTAACTTCATCCGGAACGTTGCCTACAGGGGTATGGATGAACGTATAACATAGAGAAAATATGCATTTTTTTGTTGTAAGTGTGTCCAAGTCCGCAACCAGATTTTTTTTCAACTTCTTCCTGCATTTTTATCCTTGAGTCGGGCATGTTCGACTTGACCTGCACCCCCAGATCACTACCTGGAGAGGGGGGTTGTAATAATGTTTAAAAAACTAAAATAATGACTAAAATTTAATAATCGTATGGCTGATTTGTGTGATTTTTTTCTATCCACTTTTAGATATGGATAATAATAATCAGTGTGATTTGAAGGTCTTGTCAAAAATTTTAAAAAGGGTCTCTTTTTCAGGATTCTCGACTGCCGCACAGTTACAGCCAGAGGTGAGCCTGACAGAACTCCGACAGAGATTGGAAACTGTCCAAGAACGACTCAGCCATGCTAGGTTCTTCTATAGGACTGCGTTGCCGTCCCCAAAGACAGCTCGTAGGAGTCCACCGAAGGGATCATAAATCGTGATACATATTCTTTCCACAAGAAGTCAAGAATTCCTCATCACATTAAAAAACCAGCCCATGGTGGTATTGCATTTTTTAAATCATCAATTTGCAATATTTTAATGAGGAATTAAATCATGTGCCCGTTTGAAGTCGGCTATATATTCTGATTGTTTCACTATTGCACTCATTTCAGTAATGTTGACATGTGATTGTTCAAGAAGGCAGGTGAGACGCGTCGTAGAGCAATGCACGTTCCTGGAAATCAAAGTGAAAAAAACAGAAAACAATAGTCTACTGATATTATTGTCGAGTTAGTTTTTCTCGTTAGTACAAGTACAAGTAGATTCGGTTATGGCAAAGTGGGGTTGGATGAAACTGGCTGAAAATGAGATTTTGATTTCAGATGTGTAATAATAAGCAAAATCCACAAAATTACATGATTAATTTATCGAATGCTTTCGGGAGTTTTTTTTAGAACTACCAATTCCCGAACCATTTCCCATTCATTCGATAGTTGCCCATTTGAATCAAATTTTCATTTACATCGTGAAAGGTCTTTTTCAGAATTTAGCAGACATCTGGCGTCATTTTTCGGACATATTTAGTCTATTCTTATATAATTTCATGATACTCTCTATTGCATCATCATATCTTGAGTTCACAAACGAGGATGCGGCGTGCCCGTAAATTATAGACTTGTTAAAGCGAGGAAACAAACTTGACCTTGGGCTTTAAAGGCAAGTTGATCCAGATGGGGTTATGAAGATGTCGCAGGTTGAAGTTGCAAAGGTGCCGCTTATCCATTTGTAGGCGTACAGTACATAACTCACAAAAACAAATACTGTATAGGTGGTTGGTCATCCTTCAGAAACAATGGTAAGAAACACATGGAACCTTGAGCCCTTTTTCTTGCATTGGTAATTGGTTCAGAGTAATAGTTAGCTGTAATTTTATTGGGTGACAGATGGTACATTGGATAAACATTAAGTGAGGGTTAACCTACATCATATTTCTGGCTTACGAAATAGACATTACATTAAGTGGAAGTTACAATTTGTATTTTTAGTTACGTTACTTGGCAGGTAGTCAATTTAGAGGAGAATGTCAGAATGTCCCTCGAATATCCCGTATATCAAATTGATCTGGAAGCATTTAAAAAAATTAGAGGTATTATGTACCTTTAATCCCGCCCATTATATGTAGTATTATTTAATCTTTTTTATGCTTGGGAGAACCACAACATATGAGGCGTAGTTTGCGCAGAGTGACATAACTGAGCACCAGAAAGCTGACTACGACGAATCCGATAAAAAATAGCACATCGATTAGATAGAGCTGGTAATAGGACATATTTCTGGCAATGGAACGTAGGTGGGGTGCACCATTGTGACGTATGATATATTCGATCCAGAATATGGCACGATCCAATGGGGATTCAGGCTGGTCGCGGTATATCTTTGACAGCTCCTCTACTCTTTCGTTGAATCTGAAAAATAAAATAAAAAACACTGGCTTGTTAACATGATGTCACAATAATATCAGCTTTGGGATGAAAAAAACAATAGGCTGGTTCCTTTTCAATCCAGACGGTGGGTGCCCAGTCATGGTCTTCGATTTTTTTTTTTTAAATATATGTGAAACCCACATCCAATTGAACCCTTATGGAGCAATCAGTTTTACGAGATTAAATTTAGTTATCGAAATATTAATATTTCTTTCAAGG
>JYFJ02006162.1:0-20930 GCA_000934665.2 Catajapyx aquilonaris | reverse complement strand
GAATAGGATGGATACCCTCAGCCTCTGGCTCCTCCTTCAGGGAGGTGAGGGTGGGAGTTGGGGGGTGGGGGAGTAAGGTGGGGGAAAAGGTTGGGGGGGTGGGGGAGGGGGGTGACTTAACAGACATGTCTTCTAGGTGGAGCATATCTTAACTGTACTGATCTTAACTCAAGGCGTTGATCATATTGGACTTAGAAACACGTCTTATATCATTAAGAAATATACTCCGGTTATAAGTTCGCGACTTATGAAATAAAGACATCGCAATTTCTTAAGTAAGAACCTGGCACCTTGAGTCCGGTTGTTTTAATAATTCCACTCTATTCATTCTGGGCCGGACCTCAACTCTTGTTTTTCGGAATCGTTGGCCTGCTTTCCTGGCTATGCAGGACCGGCGTGTGACCCGGCACAAAACCTCACCTGTATGTCGGAGGTCATTTTCCGCCAAGTCAAGTGTGGTCCCTATTTTTTGCTGTTCGCGTGTCACTTTTTTGCTTGTATTCACCTGACCCCGACCCTCGACCCTCGATTAATGAAACGATCTTTTTTTTTGAGGGGGTTGATCCACCTCACACTCTGGAGTAGCTTACAAACATCAAATGGTGAGAGGATCGGATTAATTAGGTGTAGATACAGTGCGGCACAAAAGAGCCCTTGTATACAAAAAAACCAGATCCTCTTTTTTAGAAGGGTCGACCCTGGGTGCGGGTCGTGTAAAAAAAACGGACTTGTGTTTTTTTGTCGGGGTTCTGTCCCCTCACTGGGGGTTTTTTTTTTCGGGGGAAGGGTTGCCGGTAGCAGGTACATTACCCGACGGGGTAGGAACCGGCTTCTCGGCTGAATTTCTTGCTGGCGATGCCGCCGCAAAATGTTTGAATTTTTCAGTTATTCGCTATTTCATACATCGGGTGTTACAAACATGTGCGTGGTACTCCTTCCAACGTTGTCAAGATTGTAAGTGGACAGTGATGAGGTCACTTAGTAAGTAATGTCACGACAATTTTAAAATGTAGCGGTGTTTTGGTTGTACGGTGTTGTACACCAATTTTCAAAACTCCGATCCGTATAGTGTTTAGAAATTCGGTTGCAGATGGTACTGAACCCGCTGATTTGTGATGGCATATTTCCAAGCAAGTGTGATATTGGCGCTGCATATATTTTCATAGCATTTTAATACTCTTTGGGACATTGAACCACAGGCCTATGACCTAAAATAATTCATGTTTCTGTCATACTCGGCGGCGTATAGGAAGCTGCAGCCGGAGTTTTGGCTTTCGGGGATATCCACAATGTAAGCTGCGTGATGTACGAATCTAAATTAATTTTGCCATTTATATATGTACGTGTTAATATTAATCAGTTAATTACCTCGATATATAATTTATTTTATTAATAATATTCGTCGGGGCAAATATCAGCGGTCATTCAGCATGTATTTACGTCCAGGGGGGGTCATGCAGCGGTGTACCGAATTTGACATTTCCTGATGTATGGTGTTAACTATACAGGCTTTGCTAATATTTCAATTAACTTATGATTTGATGCGATTTCAACACAATTATAAACTTTTTATATCAAAAAGCCACTTTGGGATTTCAAAAGAACCGCACGGCAATGCCTACGAATTTCAACATGTTTCGGCACATATAAACGCAAGTCTCTGTTTTTAAAAATTTCTAAATTATCTGCACAACACTATGTTAATACTGAAACTTAATTATAACGTGAAAAAGTGAACCCGAAGCAGAAACTGTGAAATTTAGTAATTTTAATCGCGCAGGAGCAAAATGGCGGCCGGAGCATCAGGTAATGGACCGAATCGGCACAGCGATCAGCGATATAAAATTACCTCCGTTATTTATACATTCGGTTAGAGTTAACACGAGCGTTATTAATAATCGTGTGATATAATGACTTACACATCGCCGCATATTACATAAATTGGTTTTAACCGCTTTCCATGTTCCAGCACCGAGTTCTGCCGCATCCTTATAATAAATAAATGCCTAGACGTGCCTCGAAATTAAAACGTGTACGTGCTTAGACACCTCAAAACCCGCCATATTTGATCCCTCCTCCCAAAAACGTGGAAATTTCTCAACACCAAATGCCTATAAATATTGCATTACGAAAACGGAACTTTCCCCTCCCACCCACCCATGTTCGCAAAGGAAGCCAAAACAGATCGATCTAATACCTTAATTTTCAAGTGTCACTTGCATAAATTGAGTTTCTCGGCTTCTCCGCCAAGCATTGACGTGAGTCGAAACAACACAAAAATATCCGGAGACCAAACAAAAGAATCTTCAATGGGCGTCGGGTGTATTGCGGCGTCTAGGGCGGGAGAGTCTAGACTCTAGGCCCGGAGAAAGTTGTGCCGGGGTCTCCCTCCCCAAAATTGAGTTTTATTCGGACCTCAAACTCAGCTAACATGCGAATTCTCTTCAGATATTCAAGTTATTCCCCATGTTATACCTGGCCAAGGATCGTGTAATTGCGACAACTACTTTGGCATTGCCTCCCTGGAAAATGCTGGGGGTTTCACAGCNCCCCCCCCCCCCCCAAATGGTTGAGACTAGTGCGGATGTCAGTCGTGGCCAATTTCTAAATGCAGTTCTTGGAAGGTTCTTATGCGGAAACGACCCGAGGAGCAAACCGAATACATGACGTACCTATTTGCCGAGGATTCTGGGTTCGGAACCTTGTGGCCTCAACATGGCGTTTGGTCTCTAAAGCGGCAGTGTAGAGTCTGGTTCCAAGGAAAACTGGGGCAATTCTCGAGACGCCGGATTTTAACACTATTCTAGCAAATGGAAATCTGGTCAATATTAATTTCAGTGAAGTAAACTATTCATTTTTGAGCTGAGTTCTGCGGGGGCTAGGTAAAACCCATAAAAATTACATTTTAATAAAATTTCATGGCTTAAAATTGCAATGTAAAGGTGCATTAGTTCGGAAAAATAATATGAACATAATTGTCCTTTCAAAATCGGTAATAAATATAAGTGGGAGTTATATTGCATGAAACAAATACGGTTATTATTTTCGTGTAATAATTATTAAAACAGTCGACATGCAATAATATTTAATAAATATTGTAATAGTAGTCTATATTAAACAAGTACTCTTGCTGCCAGTTTTATACAGGAAAGTGCATGGCACATTATTTTACAATATTAATTTCAAATGTGCACAAATTTTAGACGGAAAGCGATGTAAATTTTTTTTGCGAAAAATATACTGTGGTCACTATAGACCCCGCATCCTAAGTTACTTTGCACTTGTTTTCACTCCTTCTCCTCTTGAAATAGCACTCAATAGTTCCGGATGACTCTTCCAACAGGCTAAAATATCATATTCTTATCATATTTCCGCCTATTTGATTAAATATTTCACTCAATTTGGCGAAAGACTTCAAGAATGTATCAGTTGGGAGAATATTTTCACTCAAAATGAGTCAATGCTATATCAAGTGGTTGTTTTGAGTAAAAATTCAATTTGAATCAACCAAATAATTGTTTTCAGTAACGATTCATTGTATCGTCAAATGAGAGACATTCGCTCAAAAAGAGTGGGTGTTATTTCAAAGATATGGAGAGTATACACAACTCAAATGAAGCATAAAATGGCGCATAAATTGTCAAAAACGTCCCACCCATCTTGAATATTAATTTGAATCAAAACTATTCAAAATTTACCAGCCTCACAAGAACAAACCGTTTCTTGTCGAAATTCGCAAAAATCGCTTTCTCACACACATTATGCATAGATCTCAACCGTTTCTGGACCCAGCTTGTGAAGCTTATCCAAACCCACATTTTTCCCTCCACTCATCAGAAAAGTAACCGTCAAAAAAAGCACAGTTCGATTAGAAAGCTGCTGGGTTGGGGGATGGATGAACCGAAAAGGTGGGAACCATCCGGAAATCTCCTTCCGATGTCCCCCGATTCTCAGTCGAAGAAAGGACATCAGGCACATACGTTAACTCACGTGGAGGGAGAGGGTGCCCGATGTGAAAGGAGAAAAAAGAGCAAGCGTGAGAAGAGGAACTGGATGGTCAGATGGGGCGGTGGTCAGTCGAGCAGCTGGACCTTGCACCCCTTTTTAACACACCCAAAAATCAGGTTCAAGCTCCTTCAAAACTTACTCCTTTTTTATACCTCCTCTGATTAGATAAGCTGGTTTCTACCCCCTCCCTCCCCCCCTCTTCCGCATCTGATTTAAGTCGCTTTTATCTAGAAGTTTTACACCATTTCATTTGCCTCGAGGGTGCGGCTTGGGAATATAAGAGACGCCTTTGTACCATAGCAAAAGGCCGATTTTGCATAGCAGCTTATGTCCCGCAAAAATCGGAGGAATTTTCAATTTCGGAGGGGTCGTTGGGCGAAATATCGCCTTTCCACCTTTGTCCTTTTCTTCGATGAAATGCCGACGTTGGAACCTCGATAAACTCATTGACATTTTCTGATGCTTCGAAAACTGCAGCCCTTTTCGCAACATTTATTAGGAGAAATAGTTTGCAAAAATTTTAGCGACGGTAAAAGCGAACTGTATTCATCGCACAAGATGAAAGACATTTTCAATCTAATAACTTATTGCGGTAATATTGTGTACCACTCTATCAAAAACTTTAAAAATATAACTGTATTATTTTTAACATTGTTATTATAGTAGTAGCCTACTCACAGGAATGACGTTTGCCAATGTAACAGGCATGTGTAACATTATTAGCTCACTTAGAAATCTGCTAAATTAAATAATGAGCAAAAAGTACGTCACATTCAAATGACGCAGCTTAGAAGAGGTCCCACAAAAATTAATAATCTTCTTACTTAATTCTGTTAAATCCAGCACTTGTTAAAAATAATTCGAGTAATGAAATAGGGCACAAAATATAATATTGCTTCAGTTCCTCGCAAAATAATCGTCGAAAGCGACCGTTGCCTTGTAATGTCGCCTACCGGTGCTTCGAGATGAGACATCCGAGAATATTCTGGCTCCAAGACAAGATTGGTTTCATTCTCAACCTATAATTCACTTAGGACTCATCAATACTGCACAACGTAACCGTCTATTTCGAAGTAAATAATCGCTTCACTCTGTTCCAAACTTGGCGAATTTAGGCCTGGCGGAAGGGCGGGTATAGCGGCATCAAGATTTTGACGGATGCTCAGGCGTCGGTGTAAGTTTCTAAATGAGCAGTTTAAGTCGAACAGCGGCAAAAACTGACAATTGGACTAAACCCTGCCAAATTTGAGGGCTTTCGTCATAATTAAAATCATGCTCAAAGGGGCTTGATTGAAAATCATGCGTGAAGTAAAGTGACTCCGACGTGGATTATGGCCTAATCTCTTCACATTACCTCTGGGCTGCAAATAAATTTTTTAAAATCGTTTTTGGGGAGAAATAAGCTGTCAGTATCATTTACTACTACATTAATAACTAATTTAAATAACGTAGAAATGTCCAAAATTGTCGGCCTAACAGTGCACGCTTCGAAAATTATTGCTGCACTCACATGCTGTTGCGAAAAAATCCGGACTGAAATGATGTAACTTGTAAACTCATTTTAGCAACATCGCGTGTCTGAACGTCACAACATTATCAATGCTCTGCTGAATTCCCATCGACTATAGGCCTACGGTAAAACCGGTCCTAAAAGTGAAAAATTTTGCCTGATGAGCTATAGCGACCATAACATTTTTGCCTCAATTCCTCCAGAATCGCGAGGTCCTAATAAGGTCATTAAAAAATCATGCCCTCTATACTAAGTTTCATCCGCTGCTTACTGATATATTCATGACGCCCCGGCAAGGCAACCTTCTTGATTAATATTTATTTATTTCACATTTTCCGGGGCTAAACGCTGTGCTGCGGAGACGCAAATCTTCTTCATGGGTCTCGGAGGAAAATTATCAAATGTCGCCCATATTCGGCTAAATTTGCGGCTAATTTGCATTTTTCCTTGCAGTTGCAAAGTAGATGTTGCTGTGAGGAGGGCTCAGGGTTTCATTTTAGGAGTGTCATCAGGAATTCTCATGCAAATATAGAAGTGCGCTACGCATTAAATGAGGAGGGGCAAAAAAATAAAAATAAAAACAGCTGACACAGAATCGTTCACCTTGCTGATGACTTATCATTCGTTCTGCCAACTGAATTATGCATCAGTTTCCTTTAGTTTGAGATGAGTTTGTAGTGTGTTTCTGGAGAAGTTTAACTACAAGATAGGATGAATAATATCATCTGATCAGATATTCGGGCGTGAATATAACATGCCTTTCGATTATGGGAGTCATTAACATACACGTACTGTGTAGCCTGCACATTAGTACCTTCCGGGAACAGTATATCCAAAATTTGGGCCATTTTTGATTTATAAACAATGCAAGATTTCATTTAATAATTTCAATCGTTTTTTAAAAACGTATGTGGTACGTAATTCCTGGGTTTTCTAACAAATTCTGCACAATTATTCTAAAATAGGAAGTCTAAGAATATATAAATATTTTATCATGTACTAACGACAGTAAGTGCACATCCTTGACCAAGATGTAGCTACCCGGTAATGGTCTGCATGAAATCTTACCTATTTCCTCTTGAAGATATGCAAAAAATAACACTTCATGTTGAGCTTGGTTGTAGTGGGTAAAGTGGGTAGTGATAAGTGCTGACCTGCACGTGCCTGACTCCCATCAAGGCAGAAATCCACATGGTCAATGTATAGTGCTGCCCCAGCCTCATTACAATTTGCACTTGCAGTACAGCATTAATATGGCAAAATAGTAGGCCCCTACAGCATTTCAAAAACTAAGTACGAGTAATTGACGCAATGTCACGTAACTTAATAATAAGTCATGGTCACGTAAATTTCTGCCCAAAATTTCCAACCCTCTCTATATACACGCAATCCCTGTCGACTTCTGTTAGCAGACGAAGTCTGGTTATATTTGAGAAACTTCTCATTTCCGTCCAGAGTGAGCGGGAAATTGCTGCACATTTCGAACATCAAGTTGAAGTATTTTTATTTTCTGCATGGGGGTAGAAACGCTAACAAGATATCTGTTTTCTCAGAAGGCAGGTCTTTCAAATTAAATTAGGTACGCCAGATCCAGTCCACAAGTTGGATTTCTACCAGAAAATGAGAGGTCGGAGAAAAGGGAGGTGGTGGTGGTGGTGGTGGTGGTTAGATGTTAAAAATGCTTAGACGAATGGAGGACTTCTCCAGTTCCCAAACATCGTCAAGCTTCAAGAACGTCGACCAAACATCGCGGAGTTTGCTCGTGCAGCAGGTTGACAAATATTTACTATAAGGTGGAGGTTGAAACCGAGGCAATTTTACCATGGAGGGTTGAGAATCGGAAGCCTTGGGGGAGTAAGGATAAAAAGAATATAGTCTGGAGTTGGCGAAACAAGCGGAACATTTAGTGCAGTCTGCTAGAAGGGAATAAGGAAAGTTGGAAGGGGGGGTTGGGTTCTGCTGGAAAGGAGGGAGGGGGGGGGGGTTAAAAAAGAAAACTCTAGGGCCTTAGAAATTAATGAAATAGACTTCAATTATAACACAAGTGCTGCGGAATGCTAGTTCATAATGAGAGCGGGCCTCATCTGGATTACATTGGCGCAAGAGACATTTGACAGCCGACCAATCGCAGCAGCTGGCATTCTTGGGAGCCCCGCTGTAAAAAGAAGTTTTTCGGAGTGAGCTGCAGGGTGGGAGGAGGGGGGTGGGTGGCAGAGTTATTCGCCCCCGCGGTTTGCTTCCTTCCTTCCTTCCTTCCTACATCCGGGGGTCTCGCAGCTAAGTCCCGGGGCATTTTTCATTTGAAAAAAGTCCAGGGAGTGGGGCCAAGACGGCGCACGTGCAGAGGCCTGGAGATGGAGGCGCACCTTCCTCCGGAATGGCAGCATCCTTGACAGCTGGCAGACTCCTCCTCCCATGACCACACCCTGACCGCCACCGGGTTGCCTGGCAACCATCCCCTTTCTGCTAATATGGCGACAACTTTGTCCTCCCCACCAGCTGCCTTCCCCCCCTCTTCAATCCCCTGGGAACTAAGAAGCAGCCCCCCCATTTCCCGGGGAGGAAAAGAAAAGAAAAGGGGGGNGGGGGGGGGGGGGGAAGGCTTGGCTGCAGCCCGGGCCCAGCAGCAGCTTCCATTTGCAAGATGCTAAATGAGAGAATCCGCATTGACGTGCGGCCCAACTGCTTCCTTATTCCGTCCCTTTCCATCCACTCGATGATGATTTCGCAGCTCCATCCGAGCAAAAGGCCGTCTGCTGGCTGCTTGGGCTAGGCCTGGGCGACGATTTTCTGCCCCAGGCGTATATATTATATCCATCCATCCAGACTCTGATGGTAAAGCCTCAAGAGCCTTGGCTGTGCACAACTTCGTCTGCTTTTGTCTCTCGCTCTATCTCCTTTTGCCAAACGCCTCTTCAGATTATTGCCTCTAAGGCCCCTGCTTTTCGAATGGGGGAGGACTTTCTTGTCTCAACCAGCCAGCAGCGCCAACTATATACGACTTTCCTGACTCCCAACTCATCTCAAAGCTACAGCAGACTTCCCTCTTCAATAAGCAAATTTTCGTATATATATATAGCCTTGCCTTGCCTTATTATCCAAAATTCCAGACAACGACAGTGGCGGGAGTAGAATGACAAAGCCCAGGACCTTCACTTTTCCCTTTGAGTTTCTCTCATCAAAATGGCGCTCACTCCAGCAGGATTTCTCCAATGAGCCACCCTTTTGCGGCCTCATTTTGAGAAGCGAACAACTCGTTACCGCAGAGTTGTAGGCAGAACTTTGAGATTCTCGACTTATATATCAGCTACCAAGGCAGTTCATAAGGAGGCGTTGCATACGTGCTGCTGGCATATAGTTTGCTTTCTAATTTCTCGCTTGTCTCGGCTAGTTCAAAGGGATAAAATGAGCAATAAAAGCTGCTCTCGAGCATGCCTGAACCGCATTTAAAATTTTTAGCACGAGCCATTTCATGTGTCCACCCCTATATTAAGTTGCATTAACCAGATAAGTAGCAGTCTTGTAAAATATGTCACATTTTCCCACCACCAACCTCATTATGCATTACAGTCAGTTACAGAGAGTACCTTTCTATAAAAAAAAGTTGTAGCTATCTTTCTCAGATTCTGGTTACAGAGACTTGTGCACTACAAAACACAAAAAGAAGCATAATTATTGCACAAGGAATCATAAACATGCAAAGGTCTCAACAAGATTCCCATTAGCCGTGTGTTGCATGCATGTGCACATACATTATTCCATCAAAATTAATATTAAATTAACAAAAGGATGTAAACTGCATTAATGCTTCAAAATTTTGAAATTTTACAGCTAATCTCCTGCATTTATTTTCAGGGGCAACAAAATTATTCCTAAAGTCAGTTAAATTGAAGTATATATCAGTTGACCATTCCAGGTATCAGAAATTTAGCTTCGAAAAAAGGGGGAATCATTCACCTAGAAGTCAAGGGTCCAGTTATGTCCAAGGTAGACCTTAATCCCCTCGAGCAGTAGCCAAAAAGACACTTCAATTCAACACAAAATTACAAATAATCTTTTGCTGTCCTTAGAGTGTTAGAGATATAAGATTTCTTCATCAAATGTAGCTTAATGACGTAACTCTGGAAACTATTGTATTAATTCAGTTGAACAGCCTCTTGCTATAAAAATAATTCCGTTATACTTCAAATCATATTATGAAGACACTCTCTTGACTGTGCACTAACCTTTCTTACAGTATTGTCTAAATTGTGCTATAAATTATAAGGTTGCCAGTGGAAAGCCTACTGAAAGAATAGCAAAAGTTTTTGAAGGCAAAAGTTGTAAGACTGGGCGTAAAATGATAATTGTTACATAAAAATATGCCATCAACGATACATCCTAACAGAGGAGGTCTGCGATTGTCGTATGCAGTTTGTTTGCAACTTTAGAAATTAAATGAAATAGTAAGCATTGATGCTTTCTGATTCTTGAAGTAGTTGAATGAGTTTTTACATAACCATCTTACTATCACTGAAACTCTGTGCACAATAATTTGTCGTGTCGAATAATTTTCGATATGAATGTAGTGTATTTCCGATGATGTCTCATTATTTTTTGATGCCTTCATACGTGGTAGATATTTTCCAGACAAATTATAAAGTTAAGAAATTCTTTCCGTAAGTAACAGTCAGCCAAATAATTTTGAAAAATTGCGGAAAAATGCAACGAATTTACTTCACACGCAAACTGATGCATTAATAATGTCACCCACCTCAACACATGGGTGCTGCCAAAGTATATAAATAAAGCAGAAGTTTATAAAAAAATAAAGCATCGGTGTTGCACAGGCTTCGTAGCATGCCAACAACAGCGAAACTGTTTTAAAGTCAACCTTTCAAAAAGAGTGCACAATTTTGTTAACAACGCGAACCAACAGCCATTGGCACTAGAGAATGTGCACCGCCTGTATATTAGACCTGACCGCAAAACAAGAGGGGCGCAAAGGTTGTCTCTTGGTCAGGATGAGGACATTTCTTCGGCCCACATGGTTACATCAAAGATCTTACTTACGTCATACATCTTAAGACATATGCGAGTTAAGCAGTAACAATTCAATGATCCAGTTTGTTTACATTTCTGCCGCGGAATAAGCAACTTTACATTATCATGTCCGTATACATGACTTAGGAATATGCACATACTGTAATATCAAAATGAATAAGATATTACGCTCTCAAGTATACAAAGACAAGAGTACTTGGTGTTCATGCCATATAGACTCTGTTTCAAAGGTTGCTGCTAGGCTTCCATTATCCCATTTTCCATGCCGAGAGTCTGTCGCTATAATTCTTGAACCACATTGAGCAAAATAACATTTAAGTGAACTCACGGAATATACAGTTTAGGGCTTACTGCACCTGTAAAATTCTGGAATAAAACGTTTCATTGACAAGTGTCCCTCGCCGAGTGAGTAGGGTGCACAAGTATAATCGTCATGGTGGTCAAAGCAATTCGGAAATATAGGAATGAAAATTGGCAAAAAAATTCGTCGGTAAGACAGAAATCAAATTTGAGAAAATTGCATATTTCTTCCATTAATTTCAATGAGACGTGTTCATATCTATCATCTAAAGAGTTGGAGAAAATAAGACGTTTTCAATTAAGATGGGGGATGGCTTAGAACCTTCACGTGGTCAAGAGTTACACATATTATTAGAACTCAAGTACTCCTAACGGTCTGCGAAATTTTACAAGGATACGAATCAAATCGTCTTACTTTTGTTCTACTGAGTATATCATGTTACACTCAATTTTGAGCTACAGTCGTAATGAAATCACTTGTTTAAAAGCACTAACAGGTATTGCATGTATTCTAGAAAACGTTAGTGGCAACCCTGCTTTGTTTTCGCAATGGTGGCACTTAACTTCCATGCCAGCATACGTATAGTTGGCACACCTGCTCTCTACAAAGCGTGTAACCACAAATTTTGCTCACATTATTTTAGTAAGAGAAATGCTATACACACTGCAAAAAATTGCATGGATGATTTGTCTTAGAAATAGCTACAAGTAATCCTTGTTATACGATGATCCATTTTACTAAGTTTCATATTAACGACTTTTTCAATATAATATAAAAATGTGACAAGTTTTGGGAAAATTTGAACAATTTTGAAAATAACAAAAAAAATCGCAGACAAGCAACAGGCTCTCTTCATTTGTTTTTCCAGGCGCATTATAATTTAGTCTCGTTTTACGACTTTTCATTTTACCTTCCTTTGCTGGAACCTAATCCCATCATAAAACTGAGCATACGCCCTGTACTTTAAAAACTTGAATAATTTGTCAAGTGAAGAGTAATACTAATTGATATAACGTTTGCTTGCTTCCAAGGCTCTAAATAAGCAACTTTATCCCCGAGTAAATAATATTGCATTCAAAATATCCTTCACAGACATGCATCAGTAAAAGTTAGGCTACTGAATATTCAGCCAAACCTAGTATAATAATCAATATTTGATTTCTTACAATAATATTTTCATGCCACTATAGTGTCAAATAATTTCCCAAGCACATTATTAACGCAACAAGCCAACAGTGCTAGTCCGACAAAGTGGAACTAATAACTTAATAGTCCAATAATTTCCTTGCTTTTGGGTTTTTGAAGTATATACTCGCGCATTATGATTCTACGCACTGGCATAGGCAGCGGAATTAAATGTACCGGATGTGAAGATAAACTGTAGGGTTAACGCTTACAGAAGTTAAGTGAATTCTCCTCCATCAGGCGTGTAATTTGAATGCACGTGGAGCTCTGTCATTATGGTGTGGGTCAGATCATACAGGCTGTGTAGAGCTTGTACCGAGACATTCTGTGTTTTTGGGATACTTGAGCTTAGTCCCTTGTAGGTCTGTTCAGGCGCAATGCGGGGTGTAGTGCGGGCTGCCAATAGTGTGAAAAGGGAATTAACAACAACTGTGGAAGTCGAGGAATTCTTCATAATTAGGATAACTTCTTGTCCGGAGTCGTCGATAAGTTACATTCCATAACCACCATCAGGGTGGATTGTCTCGTAATTATAATTATGTAGTTCCATTCGAAGTGGCTTTTACTGCGTCTTCAGAACAAATTAAACGTCTTCAGTAACTTCACGTTATCAAATGTAGCAGACCATTTACGTAATTCTCTGGCACATAAATTCATTGTTTTGACACTTATCATATTTGCAGTGTACTCTGTATTAGTGCAACATCTTCACAGGAAAAGTTGAAAGAAACTTTGAGAATTATACTCTATGTAATGCCCATCTGTCCTACGTTTCGTTTAGCCGTTTACTATATGTACTCAATGGTGAAGTGCAAGCGACAATATTTGGTTTGTTTTTTTAATGTAAGCAAAATTATACAAGTTCTTGAGAGATGTAAGTGGGCCTAAATATTTCATTTAAATGCTACATTAAGGTATAATGTGAGAGTAGACAGAATTCAGTAACGTTTCTACTTTGCAGGTTCAATTTCTCTGTAGTTTTTCCTCAGCGCTTTCTCACTCGTCTTTTTTTGCTTACACCAGTAAGCCAAGTGTGCCATAAACATTAATACAACTTACATAATTGAAGGGGTTAGTGCCATAACGTGCTAAGCCACACTTTTGTGTTTTTTGAGCTTGCACGTGTCTGAAAGTCCCACCATCGTGCTTCACAAGTGGGCATCACGTAGTTAGAAAAATTCCCCATAGATCACGAGAAAATCACGAATAATGTTCCTTGTTTTGTATGATTTGCCATGTTAAGCCAAACTTTTGAAAGCCCATATCTCAGAATGAAGGTTTTGTGGCTTAGCACGTTATGGCACTAACCCATTCAATTTGTTAATGTGCATGTTTCTTACGAAGCAAAAGAAAATAAGGAAAACTTAAGTATTAGTCTTCCAAAACGTTTTGGTGCTTCCTGTGGCAACGCCAAATGGATTTACGCAGGCCTAGAATGATATGCACACAAAATTTCATTTAAAATATAGTGATCGCTTCAACTGAAGAACAATTAATGGCAAGATAATGGCGATGAAATTGCTTAATCACAGCCGTGGTATTCCCTCTAAATTAAGTTTCATTTGCTGCTATATAGAGTGGTAGATAGTTGAAGAGAGGCATATTGCATTATCTTGATGATTACGTGGCATTGCAGTTAATATCAGCTAATTATTATAACATTATAAGTACATTTATTACAGGAATCATTCAAACATGTGTAATTACCGGTCCTCAAATATTCATATATTAAAAAGAACATGTAGTATTTATTATGAAGTGCAGGTTGACCTATCACAGGGTAACCAATTATTATTATTATGAAGTGCAGGTTACATAAATGTTGTAGTTTTGTTACAAAATGATAAAACAGATTGATTACTCCATTATAATAATCAGCACAACGAGGCAGTTAACACAACTCGTTTCAGTATACCGAGGGCTATTTATATTAACATGGTCAACATATGTTACTGCCAGGGCAAAGGAAATTGAAACAATCATGCCAGTCCAACAACCATCAGCACGATTAATATCATATACGTATACAATGGAAGGGCAACAAGTGTAGGTTTTTTAAATATACTGCATATTTACTTTAATGTAAATGCTCCAACTGAGGTAGCCATTTAAAATCAACCATCCTTATTCATTTTTCGAGGTGTGCTGCGGGGACACTGATGCACTTCTTCCACCTGAATTTGTTTTTAATGTCCCTATTGTGGGAGGCAGTTTCTTGAGCATATAATCTCTTCTTATGGGGGAAAAGTTCTCATTGGAAGATATCCAAGGCATCAATGAGCAACCTACCAGGAGTAGGGCATTTATGTAGCCTACTTGACTTCTGATGGAAAACGGACATCAAAGTCGTCGTAACACTGCTTCAGAAACAGGTACAAGGATGTCCATTTTCATTTGGCCACATCAGCTGTGGGATTTACGTTACAATTTATTTGGGGAAACTATTAAAACAATACTTATTGGTTTTCTATGCTATAAAGGTGACCCTTAGATTACGAAGACTATAGCACTCGTACACGTAACACCGACGTTACGGCACGCAAAAATTTCTCCATAGACCGCAAAATACTTTCCCTCCTGCTGCGCGCAATGCGCAAGAGAGGTCGAGTACCCTGTGTTGCATAATGGACCGGACGAGCTATGAATAACATGGGATGTGCCGGGCTAAAATGCCTTCATTTCACGGAATGGGGATTAGCTACTGTCGATATGCTTGTGCCTAACGGTGCTTCATTTGGGACCAGCAGTGCAAACGAGGTTGCTTATCAAGCAGCAAACCCTTCTTGCAGAAGTTAGTTCTTTGATTGGAATAGGGAGGGTCATTGACTCTTGCGAACCTTGGTCAACATGGTCTAGCATTACAACACTTTATCATTCTGACCTCTGTGAAATTGTGAGCGAATTAATGTGGAAGTGAATAGCCTCGATGGCACGCGCCCTCAAATTTGCCCACGGTTGATACAATATAAATAAATAAATAAACTTTCAAAAACATACGTAGGCTACATCCAAGTATGAAAATAATGGAAACTTAAAATGAATTAGTCAGGAATATATTTACAGGTACTACACATATCATACTAACTTCTCATAGAAATATGGCTACGCTTTCGAATCGCCTTTTGCAATCCTAAATTCGTCTACAAGATCTGCCAATGCAACTTTATGTCTATCTCCCAGTCTACACCAACATTATAGGGTACATACGTGAGAAGGGTACATTTGAACCTCATTGCAGTACCAGAGATCAACCTAAAACGCACATGATGTTTTCGAATGTGTCTGCAATGGTGAAAATTCAGCCCCTCAAAAACCATTCCTCATCATAGATATATTTCAACAGTAGAGTCCATCTGTCAAACAACAGTTACATTTTTTTTTAAATCTGACATGTGCCAATGAAGACATATTCAATGGATCTTGTGTCTGAGATTGTCTCTGGGAGAAATGAGAGCGTGTATTTTTGGGTCTTTTATCCAACAAGTTATTTTCATTTTCCATTTCTGTGGAGGATTCTTTTCTTGTTGCTGAATTTTTTTCACTGCGAAAGGTTTTTAACAGGGCTACCTAGTAAATTGACATCTACATTGAGAAAAAAAAATAATGGCGAGAGTGCTCAAAATGTAGTGAATTATCATTTCTTTACCTTTCCCATGGCCAAAGTAGGTGACAAGATGTGCATATTTTTTCCCGTTTTATGGCACTGGTAGAAGTAATCAAATTTTTAGTTGCATATTGTTAACTAACATTACAGGGGGGTAAGAAAGTGTCGGATTCGCTTTAGGTAAGGCGATTCCTGGCCTTAACCTAAGTCTAAAACATTTTCATATCTAGAAAGCATAACTACGGTGCATGACGAAAATTCGCTTTTGATCATGTCATCATTGCAAGAGTAAAGGAAACACTTGCAGGGCATATCACTATTGCTAAAAGGTTGTTGTGCCTTGCTGGTTATTTCCTATACATATTACCGCGTTTAAAAAGTAAATACCGTTTAGTCATAAAATTGTCAGAATATTCGTGAAAAATCGACATAGCCACATCTTAGCACTTATCTCTAGCTACTACTGGACACAAACACAACATGCAGATAGCATTAGGTTTAAAATTGGGGTACCATATTTCGTAAGCGGAACACTCTCCTGGCCAAAACTATATCCTTTCCTCTCTTGGCCACTTTATAGGTCCTCGCCAGCCAAATAATTTTCAGACATGGCGAAACAATTGACTGCATGGACCATTGTCTAGTTGTTAAAAATTCTTCACTTGAACAACACTGTCCGAGACTTTGAGCAATGCCCGTGTAAGGGCTAACATGTGCAGTGAGGTACTGTCCAACAATTCAAGTGAGACATTTTCATACAGTCCAGATCATGGCCCAGACCTTGTACCGAGTGACCTTCTCTTGTTTTGTCATCTCCTGAAAATTTTGGCAGGAGAGAGACTATAAGGAGAGACAAAGAGATGAAGGAATAGGCAATGGCGGTGGGTGTTGTCGACATTGGCCTACCAAATCTGATACCACACTTAGATAATTATATGCTTCGATCCGGATGATGTTTGTGCACAGCATTACGTAGTTATACAGATCGCTGCAATCATGCTACTGTGCTAGGTTTTAGGAGAATTTCTGAGAAACTTTTTACCACCAAACGGTACTTTTTGAAACGGGTGGTTAATATACTTCCAATGGCAACATAATGGAAGACAGAATTTCCGCCACACCCCGTAATTAAGCCTCTGATCAAAGAATTATCCGTGTTTTGGTCTCAGAATATGGCAAGATAACGCCCTACTTGAAGCAACTCCGTGAGTTGTTGACTTCCCTGCATGTTTGTGAGCTATATGCTTGCCAATTTCAATATGTCCTCATTTGAAGGAATATCACACTGGGCAGCTAGGTTCCTTCGCACGTCAGTGTCCTTAAATAACCGTTTTAGTAAACAATACAAACTCAGAGCTAAAAATTGGACGGGGTCAGCTATACTGTACGGTATATCCAGGAAGGCTGACATAAATTATTGAAGATTCCTAGCACCTGTGCCCATTCGTGAAAAAAATTAAGTTTTTGAATTTCAAACTCAGGACACTGCCAATTCCAAAATGGATATGGAAAATTCAACTTCACTTCTTTATCTACAAGTAACATTATTAAGAATAACCTCCACTAAAAATTATTGCGCGCGGTTCAAACGATAGTGTCTAATGGTAGACTGTATTCTTTGGAAAAATTGATTCGTCAGTTCCCGCATCACCATATGCCCATATCAGCTCAATTCTCCACTGCAATTCTATTTTCTTACTTCTCTACTTGGCGCACTGACGATGTTCACCCAAAATATTAGTGTGAAAAGCTCAACAAGCCTCCTGCATCTTTCGTATATTACTTCAAACTTATAACAAGACATTTCTAAAATGGAAGGCAGTATGTATTAGGAATAGATTGTAAGTTTTGCAAAATTCCTATAAATCTTTCTCGTGACGCGTGTCATAGATGGACTGTCTCCACCGCAGGATGTGTATAAACGTTAAAAGTATAAAACTCATTTCTTGTCATTGACCCAGTGCCTCAGGAATTATACGTTTAAAAGTTGCTAAGATACTCTTGGAAATGTCTTAATTTAGCGTCACTGAATCAGTAACCGAAGTCCCAAATACTTTTAGGTAGTACATCACAATTCTTCCAACAATTTTCCTGTCAGAAATAAAATTCGTGCCAAATTTACTTAAGAATATTAGTTATTAGGAAATTTCTAATATATACTATGGCACAATTCATACATGCTTCTGCAAACATTATTGTAATTTACATACTGATGCGACATTTTGCACATAATTTTCCGTAACATTACCAGAGGCCAGAAAATTGCCTAATCATATGTACTTGCATAATTAATAATAATATCATCTACAGATGTATTCTTTTGAAAAGTGATAAATATAATCTTGGAAGCACACTTCTTAAGCAATTATTACACTCGTAATATGTACTGCTTGGCCAATGTACTAGCGACAAGACACATACCCCATAATTATACATTTGATGCACGAGACCCATTGACCTAAACGAGATCTAGTGTCAACAAAATTATCATACACCAACAGCGCCGATTGATTCATAACATAATTAGACACCTGTTATAACCTTTTGTTTTTAAAAAGCAAAATGCTACTGGATGGACGATACTTTCAATAATGTACGTTATTCTACAATATTATTATCTAGTCTTAGTTATATTAGGTCATTTTGTTCCAATTCCACTGCAGCTAAAATATAACTGGTATCTTGTCATCTGTTCCTCATTGGATAAAAAATTATTTACAGGCATTTGACTTCTTTGACAGGCACCAGGACACATTTTCAACAAAAAATGTCACAGTTAACCGAGTTAAAATATAAAGTAGAGGCAGTTATTCACGATTATTTCCTGCATGTTATGACTATGAGCGATTTTTCTCCAACTGCACTCAACTAACCATGTATTTGTAACGAATTCGACATAACATTACCCGAAGCTTATTAGAGTGTCAGAATTTTTGAAATCACGCACTCCAGTGGGATAAACAACGTGCACAATATCACCTGCACAAAATCTGCTCAAAATTGGGAGAGGCATGGCTTAATAATATTATAATCTTAGAAGGGTTATACTTTCCATTGGTCACATATCTGATAGATAATATTGCAGCCTCCTAAATAAATTTCAGAACAAGTAAGAAAACAAGAGTCTTCAAGATCCTTCTGTTGGAAATAATTATGTAATGCAACTGATGTGATTAATTTTCAGTGTAGCTTAGAATATGATTGTGAAGCTTTTCAAGCGTATCTAATAAGCGGAATATCACTGAGCACATATCTCACATGTGCAAGTTAATTAAAACTGTTCGGTTGAATTCAATTATCTGTGTACCAGTAAACATAAATTAATAACCTGTCGTGGACTCCACACACAAATATTTCCCATTCATATCAGGATACTAATACTGGATAATCTGAACCCTATTTTACTAATGTTCTATCGACGTTAATTACGTCTCATTAATTCCATTGCGCATTTATGATTGTAATATGTAATTTTGGCATGAAATAAATAGAATTTTAATCGCACTCTAACAGTAGAGTTCATCTACAATCCTGGACATATCAGGATACATATCTCACCAGTCATATCTGCATTTTTAGAAGCAAATGCTGTATAAGCTACATCATATACTGTCTAATTGTACAGAGTGTACAAGCAAATTGTTATTTCATTACTGTAACTTAAAATAATAAATTGGCATGGCAAAAGAGGAATTCTAAATGTTTCATTTAAAAAAGTCAAAACTTGATTTATTACTAATTGTCAGTTCAACATAGTTGCTGTTACTTTGTTTCGTGTAAATTAAGGTAAAAAAATTATCGGGTACTGCTGTAAATATGTCTCAAACAGCTTATAATTTACGGCACCCGCATACCGGTATATCAACTTCGCATATATAACGTTGTCGTATTTTACGTCCTCTAACCTTGGACAGTTTTATTGCGCATTTTATCAGCAAAACTTGCCGCGCACACTGCAAATCTAAAGGGTCAAATTTAAGAGTCGCGATGAAAAAAAATATCCAGTATTCACACGCTACAGTGTTACATAGTAAGAAGAGAGCACCTGTACCACAAAAGGACATGAAATACTGCATATTATATCGACTTGCTCGTTCTTTTACCTGGGATTATACGGTCGTTAATAATCTAGACGGCGCAAGTTTATGGTTTTACACATGGTGCGTATTCATTAACATTCCCAATACGTGACACACCTTGGCGTGTGCTTCATCTACTGTACGTCCGTAGCACTTTATATACACACGACAGGAAAGCGACGCTGTGGTTGTGCCGACACAAAAACATGACACTAGAAAAGAGTGGTGTGCACGGAAGCCTGCTGCACAAGACGTACTACGAAGGTACAGAATTGTACAGAATTTGTGTAGACACCTGCTCTAACACTTTCGTGTAATTTTATGGGACATATTGATGCATTGTCGTTTCTGCATTACCTGAAAGAATTATACCATGCCGCCTTATTCATTAATTTGGACCACTTAAAACGCAGCTGATTCATGTTAACAGGTGTACAAAAGAGGTTAGTTTTAAACTTCAACTTTCACATATTTAAATCACCCGAATGTCTACAATAATGAACTTAATCACTTCCATGCAATAGGAGAAAATATTTCCGCATCTCAGATACTACCCTTTTCCATATACTTGTACACCTGCTCCCATTGGCATGTGTTATCAGTTTTAAAGTGATTCAAATTAATGTCAAAAAGGGGAATATACAGGGTCCTTATTGCTGGATGCTTATGTATATAGCCCCAGAATGCAATTCGCTAAAAAAAATTCCCTGCATACTGAAATAAATCACCTTGCATGTACAAGGTGCCTCAAAACATTTGAATATTCGTCCAACTTCTCCCCACCTGATGAATTCCCTATAGTTATGTAACTCTGATACACTCCCGCATCAGTGGGCAGGATATGTCCCAGTCATTTACATGCCGTCTGGATGCAATATGCCTCTCTCATCAGTTCCTGCACATAAGGCGGCCACACCCTTGGACCCCTACCAAAGCAACCCCCCCAAAAAAACACTTACTAATCAAGACAGCCCCAATTCATCTGGGCGACCAACCGCGCCTCGTTGGGTTTCTTGATGGACCTTTCCTCCATCCTAATTCTAGACCAGCAGGTGGGGGTGGTAGAGAAGTTTGCCCATTTATTTCGCACCTTGATCGGGCATGAGGGAAATTGTAAAGAAACGCAATTAACCAGAGTGAGCCGTAATGTTCCGAGACGAGACAGTTCTCTCTCATCTGTTGCCAAGTGACGTGAAGGAG
>KZ539488.1:0-14838 GCA_000934665.2 Catajapyx aquilonaris | reverse complement strand
CTGCAGGGGGTCCTCTAAACCCACCCACCCCGACCCCATCCCCCACCCCACCCCCTTCTCCTGCACCCCGCATCCGGAAGACATGGAGGAACTCTCTATGTCAACCCCTCTGGACTTTAAAGTCCCTGTTCCAATTAACAGCACCGCACAAGTGGAGGAAGAGAGAACGGGTTTGGTGTTAAGTCTCGAGTGGGAGTCCTCGGGCCAACAGTTGCCAACACGAGGATAGAGGGTTCTTACCTGGAGGGGACATTAAAATGCCATTGTCGCAAAGCCCAGGTAATCACAAGATCAGTAAAAAGGTTACCCGGTCGCGCATAAATTCTAATCAGCCCGGGTGGGGGGGGGGGGGGGGGTTGGTTTTCTGCTAAAGTATTTTCTAAAAATACGCGCATCCAGCTCTTTATCTGGAACGTATACCACACTAAATTATTTCGAGTAATTCTCTGCTCCATCTAAGTTGTTCTCACTCCTTCCACTTGAAATAGTACTCCTCCTTTTGAGTGATCCGCTGACTCGATCAATTCTTAAACTACTTTTTCAGTCGATTTGACTAAAACTTTCAGTCAAACTCGACGAATAAGGTCCTATATATGAGGCTAATATAAGAAAATCGTCAGTGAACGTCATAGTGTTTCTTGTCTCGACATTTAAAATGTGACACATAAAAAATTGTCGCAAAAGATGGAATGGCGAGATGCGTTGTTTATGATTACAATAAGTTAACTGCAACGAAGCTTCTAAAATTCAATCCTTCATTCATTCATTCATTACATCACGGCTTAATTCCCATAAAGGGGTAGCCAGCGGTGACCAGGTTACACCTGGACATCTCGTTAAAACCGACATAATGACACCTCTGGTGTATGGTCAGGCCACGCAAATGCAATACTATAGTGCAAAAAATAGCATTTCGCTCATTCAGCTTTCGCGCAGATCGTAAGAAAAAATTTCGTTATTTTAAACTGAGCGCCATTCGGAAAAAAAGCACGTATCCAAATTTTAAAAAAATATCAAAATCAAAATTTGAATACCATTTTGAATCTAAATATTTTCTCTCTCAAAAACCCGATTACGAAAATGCGCTTCCCCAATCACCCATCACATGTGAGAGATGTGGTGGGAAAATGTGTCAACCCACATTTTTGACTTGAACACCTAGCAACTATGTCAAAAGACATGACAAACAGTTTGGTACACTCCAAGTTCACGTATCATGCACGATACGGCAACACGGACTAGATGAAAACCCGCATTCCCTATGATCTGTGAAGAGAATCCAATCTTAATTCGCTCTCCTGAAAACACTTTTGTGGGTTGTCACGTTTTTCCACCACACACCTCATTTGGGGTTTTCACTCATCTTCTGGGAGTTATATGATCATCTAAGTAACGGCATACGGACCAAAAACATTTGTATTGAACACTGGAAATTCCGGACATGACTGTATATCCCTGAACGTACTATGGGGCTCAAATTGTTTTGGCCACTTTATCCTGGTCTTGAAGCAACCCTTCACACACACCCACTCCCTATTAGTTGTGGGGACGTGAAAAATACAACTTTTCAAAGCTAGTGTAAACTAACCTACCATACCCTACCTAACCTACCCTATGTAACCTACGCTGAGAAAAATGGACTTTTCTAAAACCCTGCAACTTGAAATAGTGGGGACAAGTCCCCACTACTGCAAAAGCAAACCCGCAATTTTCTTGTGGGGACCGTAAATGTCCCCGCCAGTGGGGAAAATGTCCCCACAGTTATACAGTAAAAACAACTACTTCCGGTCCCACATCTTATTGAAGACAAGTACACACACCCACACCTGCTCACCGTGGGGCCTGTGCGAAGGGTTGCTTCAAGACCAGGATGAAGTGGCCAAAACAATTTGAGCCCCATAGTACACTGAACATTCGTTGCACAGGTCACATGCTGCACCCAGCCAACCACCGCAACCTCAGATCACATGCTCCAGCCAGCCAATTAATGCCCTCCTGGCATCAGACACCCAATCAAAGAGCTCGACTTCTAACCACCCCCCTTTCATCCCCCCACCTTCCTCAAAACCATCTAACAGCCCAGCAAACTGTTACTTGAAACGGAGCGTCCGCGAAACCCTGCAAAAGCGTGCCCTCTCCTGCACTCTACTTATCCGGAACACTCCCATGTAAGTGAAGCTCAATACACATGCACTAACTACACGGTTGGCTAAGCCGTACAGCAGTGCAGTATCCTTCCCCAATCTGCAGTTGAGGCATGAATCCGCCAAATTAAGACTGACACGCCTTCCCAATCTGCCCACAAGTTACTTGATCATCCTGAACATTTCCTCCGCCTATTTCTATTATTTTTTTTTTCCACCTCTTCCTTTTCCCAGCCTTCCTCGAGAGCTCCCGTCGGCGCTATTGTTCCCTGGACACCTTAATTGCTAAAACACAGGCAGTAGGGGCTGTGTTTAATCTGAAGGATCACGCACGCCAGCTGGAAATTCGAGAAAAGCGAGGGGGGGATCTTTTCTCCTTATTACTGAGGGGGCGCAGACGATCAATGTCGGCAGGAATGACTGCTAAAAGGAGGAAGGACTTGCAGATCTGGCTGCAATTAACGTTTTTCTCATGATTTATTGTCCGACCCAACTTCTGCCTCCCCCCCCCCCCTTTTTTTTAAAGCAAGCTTTAAAAGAGGCGTTAATTCATTACGGAGCGCTTTAAAACGGGTGCGGAATCTCATTACAGTACAAACAAATGGCCTACTGCTCATCCGAAAGTAACAGTCCTATGAGCGACACAAATCTTTGGAACAGGCTGAAAAAAAAAAACACTCTATATTGTCACCTACAGGTGGCGCTTGACAACAGCTTGCAATTTCTTCCCGTTCGTTACATCTCCCATATAGTACAGCCCCCTCTAAAGGATCATAACTTAAGAATTCCATGCGTCTCCATCCCTCTGATACGATTGGAATAAGTCATAACTTTCCGCAAATTGGGAATATTCGAGATGAAATGGCGCACCAAATTTCCCAGTACGTGACATCAATGAAATGCTCTCAAAAAAAAAAAAAAAGTTTCCAAACCCTCCCCCAGTCCCAGCCCCCCCCTCCCCCCCCCTCCTCCCTTCCCGCACCCATCAGGACACGTATGTAAATCCCTGTGGGATTGAACAAACGCCAAGGCTGGAATGGCAGATTTGCTCTGCATGTCATTACCCATACTGCACCACGTCAAAAGGGACGCCATTACATCCACGGGACGCTGGTTTTGAAGCTTCCAGGCATTCTCACGTGCCTGTATGCCCAGTTTATTTGTTGGGCATTATTTAAGTACGGTGTGCTACGTGCCCGGAAGCTGAGCTACCAAATGCGCTTAGCAACAGAGCATCGGGTGGGGAGGGGGGGGGGGCAGAATAAAATATATGTACCAAATAAAATCCAGGTGAAAGGGCGCAGATAAGGCAATTATGCCGAATGTTCAGGAAACAACAGGATACCCTAAAGTTTTTTTGATTTTTTTTTTTTCAAAAAAAAAAATAATCTCGAAGGATGCCGTGGCAATTTTTAAAAATGCAACGAGTTGTGCAGATTTTAACATTTTCGACCCGGGGATGGAAGGACGTAGGCGGAGCTGTGATTGGCTGGTTTCACGCCGAGGGGGAGAAGGCCTGCATAATGAGCTATTTCAGCTGAGGAGTGTGCTGCGCGCATGTAATAATTAGGGCAAAATTGAGCTGAAGTGAATTTGAAAAGTGAAATTACATGGCTGACTGAGAAACCACACGGGGCAGTAATAAACAAATACTGTTAAGACGGTAATGTTGCTTACCGACCAACTTCCTCACCGCCATCAGAGTGCGCCACTTCAATCAGATAATATTATCAGATTCTAGACCCGCACAACAGCCGACATCTTGGATTGTTCCTGGACCTCACCACTCTAGATTAGCTTTACCAATCGCTGACCTCTTCTGAAGTCATGCATGAAGGCCACTGACTGACCGTATTTACTCAAATAACCCGATGATAATGACTCAACCACAGTAATGTACAGTCGGTTAAAGGAGTATGTTACCAGACCAGACCTAAGAAATTAGCCTCCAACAGAGGTGCTGCTTCCCCCTGATGCAATAACTCGCACTCTCCTAGGCAGCACCTCTGTTGGAGGCTAATTTCTAGGTCTGGTCTGGTAACATACTCCTTTAACCGATTGTATACAGGGTGTTAATCCTAAGCGTGTCACCAGAAAAGGTGAGAAAAGTCGAGGGCGCAGGTGTGAGCATTTTTGCATAAGGAACTAGAGGTCGGAAACGCACCCTCACCGAGTTACGCCCCTTTCAAGTTTGCGACAGGCAGTGTGCAAGAGGCGTGCGGCACGCGGCGGAGTGACTCGGTGAGGGTGCGTTTCCGACCCCTAGTTCCTTATGCAAAAATGCTCACACCTGCGCCCTCAACCACCACCTATTCTGGTGACACGCTTAGGATTAACACCCTGTATACCAGAGATGCGATTGTAAGACTTTTCTCGCGAGACCGTCTATATTTCAAGGTCACGTTTATCCTAGCTCTTCAGCACCTCTGGTATGCCTCCCCTGCGTTTCCGAAGTCTAACTTCCAGGATAAATCCAAACACCGTTACGGGCACGTTAGCCCCGTGAGCAGAGGTCGTAACATTATTATTTTTCTCATATATGTATTATTACTCGTATTATATGAAAATCTCTGCCGCTAACTGCCACTGAGCACATGCACCGTCTTCCTTGTGCCGGGTCACGTTTCGGTAGTGCTTGTGACATGCTCATGACTTGATCCCAGCACCCCTCCCAATCCTTTCCCGGAGATAATCGTTAAAATGATATTCCTCTGTTTAGTGTCCATAACCGCGAATACCAGTGCGGTACTTTCAGGTCCGAGGAAACGCAAGGGGAAAAAAAACATAAACGTCGTTTCTAAACTTTGGGTCATTTAGGTTGTAATCTGGTCGTAAAGGTCCCCGAGTAGGTCATTTCGCAACGGAAGTACCCGAGATTGGACCGTACATAGCTCAGGGTAATTGCGGTTAATGGAGGTGTATCGTAGGTAGTATTTCGCTCAAACGGATTGCCAACTCTCCGCTCTCTTTTTTAATAGATAGGCTTACACCATGGATCTTCCTGGAAATGATGGAAAAGATTGCTTTCTTCAATATGCGCTGCATTTGAATAAAAATTCTAGTAAAATAAGCCAGCCATACACTGATACGTGACTTCAATAGTGTGACCCAGCTTGACGCATTTTAAAAATTCAATCCACGCCACATAGTCACCAATCATCGGTCATCGCGGAAGAGCAACAATGTAATGCATATTTTTTGGGGACACAAAAGAGGCTCTGGATTGGTCCGTTAGAATCCAGTCGAGACGTGCATCGCGTCCCTGAATTATTAATGGCTTTGGGAAGTAAAACGTGCGGCCATAAAGCCCCAGGAATGATAACAGTGACCTACTTTCCTCGTCGTTTATTTGCATAAGCCATCAATTAGCACCATTAGCAGTTAATGAGCACAACCGCTTTAAGCGAGAAATGCAATAAAACATAATGCACACAGAGGGCTGCATGGATCCACACGAAAAGAGCGGTGTCATTTGCAGACCCTTTTCCACCGGTTTGTGTTTGACTCCTCGTCCTCCGCTAAGTTATGAGACAACGCTGCACTAGCATCACAGTCAAGCCTTGAATGGCGTATTACATTCATATTGCGGCTGTGAGTCTACTGCATAAACGTAGAAGCAGTTAATGTTGCCCACCACATATACCTAAGTTCTCTTATTACCATTGCCCATTTGAAGTTGTGAGATCCAGGTTGTAACCCTGAAGGTGCTAATCAGTACCATGTTTCATCCATATTAGCAACTGATTATACCTGTGCTTTGAGCAAATCCAATAATCACCAGCGTGGACGAATGCATACTGTACCTATAGGAAATTAAATCTAAAAATTAACCTAATAAACCTTTCATTAAACTGGATCCATTCTGTCATTGGACCAGTTTGGCTCCTTATTGGCTCAATGGCGAATAATCGACTGCAGTTTGTCCTCTGCATTTATTTGCTCCCCCACCCATACTCAATTCCCTCTCTGTTGCCCTCACCCCACCCCGCTTTCCCCCACTTCCCACTCTTGATACCACCAAAAAGCCTCCTATCTCCCGCACGAACACATTGGATTAGATTGGATGAGGTTGTTGGATCAGTACGTGCCCCGTTTAGATCGAGATTGGAACTCGTCTAACAAGCCTGAAAACAAAAAGTTTCAATATTATTGTGTGCCCTGACTACACATGTTCGCAAAGAGACCTGTATGGACCGGCACTGAATCGTGATTGTATCGCATTATTTAGCAGTTCGAAGGATTACATTATTTAAATCTGTGACCGCTGTGTCTGTCAAATTGGACGGAGCCAAAATGGCCGACACCTATGTAACAAGTGGATTACAAAATGGCAGGCGGGTGTCGTTGTTTCAACAAGGTTTCGTCATATCGGGAGATGAAAGGGCCAGCAGTCGTGCAGTGCATCATGATGCAGGCTACAGTATTATTCAGTACTTTGGCGGATTATAATATTTAACGTGTTGTCAGTTGTTCGTCATTGTTGGGCGGAGGTGATGGGCCAAAATGGCTGACAGGGCGCCGTAAAATTACATCTCGCAGTTATTTTATATAGCAATGCTGCAAATAGCTACTCGCAGGCAGGCAGGCAGGTATTGTGTGTGAGAACGTTAGGTAACATGAATTTATATTTCATGTTGTTGCCCCGGATTCTAATTACTTCCAGTTTCGCCTGGATTAAAAGCATGTTGATTTTGGGACTGATGTTGTTACTGCTGGCGCACCCAACTGCTGTGTTCTGCCAAAACACACAAAGTTTAACTTCCCAATAAAACAAACTGTACGTGACAGGCGTGCGATGAAACGATTTCCAACTCACAAAATACGGCCCCCAGTATTGTGATACAGTATATACATACTGTAAAGCAAACCGGCCAAATTAAAAATATTGCTTGCCCTATACCCCTCATATCCATAAAAAGTCTGGCCCAGAATTGCGATGCATTTGCTATTAATACCTTAATGGCATGGCTTCCCCTCCCCCCTCGAATATTGTGCTAAAGTGCATATATGTAAGCTCGCAAATGATTTATCTGCGCTGGTGCACTTTGCCTGAGGACATAGCGTCTATCTCCTTCCTCTGTGTGTCTACAGGCCTTTTTATCTGAACCGTACGCAAATGAAGAGACTGCCTCGTCTCTCAGGAAAAGTAGGTGGGAGGAGAGGGGGCAGGCGGGGGATGTCGGGAATTGGGGAGAAAGGGGGAGGGAGGTGGGACATCTAAAGTGCGCCTGTGGAATTCTCCCCAGCACCATCTTTCTCTCGGATTCCCTCAGGGATGCCTGACTTTAAACGACACTGCGACAAGAACTACCACGCATTTGTTAGCTTGAACACATAGGTCTAGGTGGCTAATTCCAACTATCCGTAATTCCGAGATGGCGGCTAATTTGATTGTTTGAAATGCTCGGCGGCAATTTCGTCAGATTGCATTGCNCTCCATTTCCCCCCCCCCCCCCCCCACGGTTGATAAATCATGGAAGCAAAATCGGGGGGGTAGGGAGGGGGAAGAGGGAAAGCACCGAACGTATTTCTAACCTTCAAGGCTTTAATCGTCCAATAAAGCGACAGTGAGTCCATCAATTTTCCCAGAATGCTTACAACTGGGATTGGTAATAGTGTCATTTTCGTTGGGATGCTTGGAGGAAATGTATAGGCATGTGGATATAATTGATTCTCAGGCACTGTTATACTGGCTCATTTAAACATGGGTGGGTTTTATGTCCTTCTAGTACTGTCAATTCAATATATGTTATTTATTCTACAGTCAAATCAAACTTAACAAGCCGTGGAAAATTCGGGATAGATACTTAAATATTGACTTTAACTGTTACTCATGTAACGGATAAACCTACCAAATTCGACAGACTAAAATTCTGTACACGTTATGTCAGCTAAAATACTCCAAACTACTTTATGAATACAAGACTTTTACGAACAAGTACCTGAATCTCTTGAGAAATAATTTCTCAGTATTTCAATGTACTCATCCAAAAATCACTAATATCTAACAATTATTGCCCCTTACACTAACGCCATTCGCGTTATCGATCATGACTGTTCTTCAGTATAGCCTATAGATAATATAGAGCATACTGATTTCAAAATCCCGATAAAAGCTGTTACAACTGTAAGTAGGCCTACTGTACAAAATTGCTTAGTATGCACTGCATATTTTTGATTTCATTATTTTAATCGTCACAAAATTACACTCCGCCCCCCCCCCCCCACACACACACACAAATTCATGAGGTTTAAGTTTGCGCAATCATAAACGGCGGTTCAAGGATTCGTTACAATTGCATTCAAACAGCTAAAATCACCTCAATGGGCTTTTCATAAGCGGATTATAGTCCGAAGCATGTTCCGGATCGTGACTATGTGTTGCTTCTGTGCTCCAGTACACTGCAGACAGTGTGAGTGGTATATATAGTGAACATGCACTGTACTCACATGCCTAACTATAGCGCAGAGGTAAATGACCTCTGCAGATTAGTATCAACAACTCAGAGTCGATAGTAGCCTATGTGTTGAAACTATACAGCTGTAAGTTCCCTGGAGGTATAATATATTCAACAAGAGAATGATACTGACGCTGACGTTACAATGTGCCACAATGACCATCAACAATTATAACAACAATGTAACAGTTAAAGGATAATGATTTCAGTACTATTGTAAGGTTGAATAATAGTTGTCCATATACTCAGCTATACTTTAGCTCCCGTATTCCGTTCGCTGCATGGCAACTAAAAAAAGACGCAATGTGGCCATGAACGTTGGCAACGGTTGATAAATAGCCGTAACTGTGCAGTACTTAAATTTTGCTACAACATAAGGTTAATCAAATTTATACTAACATAAAGCTTAAAACTGCACCAGTGACTATAGTCGACAGGACAGGAGATAATATGAACACCAGATATGCGTAATCAGAAGGCCTCTAAGTCCAAAATCATTGAGAAAAACCAGAAAGCAAAACACGTTAGATTGATTTTGCTGTGGTTTGCTATCATCTTTATAGCTGTTGCTAATAGACTAGATAAAACTCGTTTTTTCCTATCAGTTCTGAATGGCTACAAAAGTTGGAATGTTACAGTTTTGCACTTTTCTAGACTGACAGGGCCGCAAGCCATTCTGAAAGTTTGACACAATTTTTTGTTACATTTTATTCGCTGCTGGAAGGGCATGCCAATCAGTGACAATCGCGTCGTTTTAATTTTAAATTTTAGCAAAATATTACGTGATAGCTGGTACACTAGGGATTTCATGATTATCTGGATTCTATCTTTAGAATAGGCGACATAGGGCATGTGCTAAATTGCTAAATTTTAAATTAATGCAAATCCGCCAGGTGTCACTGAAGGTCATGCCATCCCAGCAACTAATAAAATAAAATACAATGTGTACCTGATACATGTAATCATTTTCTATCCTGAAAAACCATTTCATCTATCCTTGGACATCACTTTTAATTATGTGCTGGTAGGTCTGCATGTCTGTATATGGTAACAAAAAATCCATCAAAAAGTACAGCATGCAAGCAGAGGGCTTCTTAAGACGAGAAAATGGAAATGCGACACTGATCATTTCTTTCCTGTTCACTGTATCGCGATCTCCTGGTAACAGATGCAATATTTGGAAGGCTTCCGGGAAGAAATATAAATTTCTTTTGAACTATCGAAATGTTCCGAGAGGAAAATAAAAGTTTTAAAAGATCCAAGGCTTCATCGTAGCGTGTCTAGATAATATTGAAGTTTGGAGAGAAGCTATGGAAATGAGTTGCGCGCGCACACACACACACCCACACACTGAACTTAAAACTTCCTCTCCTTGCAGAAGCAGAAAAAGCGACATGAAGCTCGTATAGAAGATTCAGCGTTTCTTCACTAAGGGCTAAGTGTATCACAAGCAATGATACATTGCCGACTTGGGCTTATATCATCACCCCTTATTCCAAAAACCGGCTGTATATCAACTTACTGCTAATGGTGCACCCGCATCTTGTCAGAAGATGAGCTTCCGCTATCCTGTTACTTCTGACAGTCCAGCACCTATACACAAGTTGGGCATATAGTATACTAGTCTAGTATACTAGCCAATACAGGATGGCAGAAGAGGTGCACATTTCCTCTCGGATGTATATTCCTTGAAAATTCCTAAGGCCAAATTACCCCAGTTAACTTTGCCGATTACGATTCCACAGTGGAGATAATCTCATGCTAATTTGTTTTTCTTTACCCGTGTGAATGATTTGGAATAACCTGCTGCTTAGAGGAATCGGTCAAAAGGAATAGCTGCAGGGTGGAAAAACTGGCAGGATGGTCCTAACATCCTGCAGGTTATCCCACCCACCATACAATATAGTATCAGCTGAGTCATTAACACAGGCAGCAAAATAAAAAATTAACGTGCTATTATCTCCATAATGAAGCCAAAAGTGTCAAAATCCATTACACGAATTTCGTAAGGATCGTACATCTCGCATATGTTTCACAATCATAATATGCCTGGCACTTACACAAAGAGGTCATTTTCTGAAAGTAATTTGTTCCACGTCGCGTCGCCACATTTGTAAAAATGAGCTTACGTATACAATTTGATTCATGCCAACTCGACTCGGGATCCTAAAACTGTCACAAATTCCGAAAAATCATTTCGAAGCCCATAATATTTTATTTTCTTCCTTCTCGTGAATTTTCCAATTACTGTACTTCTATTCCGATCTGACAAGAGAGCTGTGAGAGGCAGGGAGTTAGAGGTGAGTTAGAGTATACTTCATGTAACAGGATAGCCCCGAGGCATGCAACCACATTGAACTCGATGCTTTAAGATAAGGTTGCATGCCTATCACAGAAGGTCCCTGGATTTGACCATCCCAACATGTCCTAAGCTATCGGTCTGCACGAAGCGTCCACTGTGGTATAGGTATCAGACAGTACGTAATGTCAGAATACGCTGTAAAATCCTTGGCCACCCAGTGAGCTAATTTCACTTTTTTTTGTGTGGCGAGAGGTAAAAAATCGTACCCGGTCAAAAGTTAATCAATCAGAATGACTGGCAAAGATTCCAAATAAATTTCCACCTAGATAACACCAACATGCATGCTATAAGAATATTGCAATACATCTGATAACGCGTGGTTCCTGACTTTAGTTTTTTTTACGACTAAATTGCCGCCTACTTTCTCTTCACGAAGTTATACATCAGCAGTGTCATAACTTGTAAGATAATTACTAACTAATCTTAAATTATTAATCACATCAGCTAGAGGAAGCAACACTCCTGCAACAGGGTTGATTATTTTCAACCACACCGGGTGTCTAAACTCACTGGTACGACCTTGCCCTTTTGCATGTCTACTTTTTTTAAAAAAATCACACAATTTTTATTACTGAGCACAGATTTCATCCCGATTCATGTTTTAATTACCCCCAAACCAACCGCATGCAACTTCATCACGCCTCAGGTAAATGTACGGTACGTGCACAATACCATCAACACCCTGTACATTCGCAAGGACTAGCCAATACCCTGCCGTGTCCTAAGGCATGATCCAAAAGCATTTACTGCCCACACTGTCCATACTTTCTCTAATCATCGGCATGATCTGCAATATCAGAGTCCTGAGTTGGGGAGGGCTGGATTCAATTAATCCCTGAGCGTTCTGTTCGTTCCCAACTTTTGGTGGGTGCCTGTCGGGCTCTTGAATAAACCCCCGCCTGACTGATTGTCTAATTACCAGTGATGAAGAGCTTGCCGCCACTCTTCTCGTGTGAAACACCACTGGGGGAATAAAAAGTGCATGCGAGCCATAAAACNGGGGGTGAAAAGGGGGCGGCTCAAATAATCGCTGCTAATCACGCCAACAAGATTCGCCGTTATAACGGTGCTATTAGTTCGATTAACAGGCGCGCAAAAATGCAGCTGATAAAAATTACAAATGCGCAAAAATGTGCTTCGGGATATTCAGCACCAAACTTTTCAAACAAAAAAAAATAATCCAGAAGACAAATGGACACTACTACCCCCTCCAGCTGCTCTCGATTCGATTCATTTCCAGCGGCCATTTTTTGTCCAAGCTCCATGTTGAAAATGCGCACTCTATAACTCCACCAATCCTCCCACGATTTTTTTTTTTTTTTGATTCATGACCCTAGGGCGCCACGATCGGTCAAGTGTAAAGCTCCGCCATCGAGAAGGTTATCGCCGTGACACAGTTGGACTAGAAAAAAAGTTCAACACACACACAAAAAAATAGGGGGACCAGAAAAATGGAAGCGATTTCGTCCATTTTGGGGGAGAAAAGGGGAAGGGGGGGGGGTCTAACTGTAAAAATGCGTGTTGCAGTTCCAGATAGTTTATGGGGATGGGCACAGGGCGCTTCTGGAACTTCTGCCCGCAAAATTGAACATAATTCAAAATATCTGCAACATTTGTGACCGGGGCTGGAGTAGTCCCTGAGGGGAAGGTGGGTGGGGGAAGCATGTGCAATGAACTTCACTCATTTGCGGTCAGGACTTGGCCCGCCTCGAATTACTAAATAAATTGGAAACTGCACATGGCCGCTGTTATACAACAGTGTGTCACCAACAGCTATAGAATCCCGGAGACATTTTCCCGATAAACAAAGGCCAGCAGGCCTGACTATAATAAACACAAATGTCGCAGTCTACTACAACTTTATTTTTAAAAGAACAAAAGTCACCATTGGTTAACTTGATTTCTCGTAATCTTTCAAATTAAAACTGAAGCCTCAAGGAAGGATTTACGCAATACCAGGATATGTAGAACAAACCTGAGTTTCACTTTTTCATCTAATTGTGACGGTTGGAGGGAAAAAAAACCACTCCCGGATATAATCCTTCCCTGAAAAACCGACAGCAAGTGCTACATCTTCCAATGGTATAGTTATAGTATATCCTGAGACACATACCTTACCACAAACTTTTCAATTATTACAGCTGGTTGCCTATTCAACAAGCTTCCAATACCCTGAATTGGAGAAACATGAAACATTCCGCAATAATAATAAAAATACGAAACCGTATTCACCTTTTCAGTTCATATACAGTATATGCCATCATTTACTGAAAAAGTGCAGTGAGTTTGCTACCATGGAGATCGTCTAACGACCGTCTTTTGCAGAATCTCTTCGAGTCATTAAAGAGGGTTCAATAGGATGAGAGACCATTATGGCGCTTAAGCTACTTTTGGTGCCATATTATTTACAATTGATATTTAGAAGTTACTAGAACTAGGTCATGCCAGAGAAAAAAAGGCAGCTATGGAGAATTTTTACAAAAATTAGAAACTTCATTAACCCATTGTATTTATCGTAGGTCAGTGTATGACTTAATCAAATTAATGGGGCAAGTACCAAATCATTGAAATCACGCACTCCCGAGGGGGCGGCTTGTCTTGCTTTTCTTAGTGGAGATGGTTGCTAATGATATCTGTTTTACAATATTATACTCTGTTTATTTTGTTGTGAGCTTTCAAACACTCCTAAATATATTGATGCATACGATTTATTTTGAGCGGACATTAAAACAAAGCGAAAAATGCGTACTTGAGATTTTTCCCAGAATCTGGCGAACCGAAATGCGATTTTATGCAATTTTCGAAGTGCCGCTGCCACTTTAATGTGGTAATAATGAGTGGTTTTGAAAGCGTCCTGCAAGGTTTAATACGGTCAACTCAATTTTAAAAATATCTAAACTACTTTCTAAGTGGCGCCAAAATGTTCCACTTTGAAAAATGTCAAAAATACACACTTGCCCAACCTCAGTGTAGTTCGCCCAAAAAGTGGAGTGGTGGGGGTAATAAACAAAATGTGATACAAAATCTCCATTATGATAATCTGGACTTTACAATGGATAATTAGGAATGGTAACATTGGAGTTAGGAGGACACGAAAGTTTAAGTTGATTATTCAGTTAACAACTGAAATAAGTATTATCACAAAAACTAATTCCCTACGGAATTGTAAAAAAAAGGAAAGTAAGATCCAAGTAACGGATAGAAATGACTGAAACAAGACTGGGCTGCGTAAGATCTTCAACCTTATGGATAAATGTAACCCAGAGATCTTACTTCCGCATTTTACACAGTAATTAGATTTGTATCATGGTGATGATCAAAGCGTCTTTGTCCATCAGCCATCCTAATGCTAATAAGCCAATCTGTGGACCATTAAACATTCAAGCTACTCAGTAAATCGATGAACAAATTAATTAATTCAAGGATTATATTTATCATTTATCCTTATTAAATATAGTATATTATATGACATATTATATATAATATAATATTATATATTATATAATATTATATATTATATAATATAATATAATATTATTATATATAATATAATATAATATAATATAATTATATTATTATATGTGAATTATTATAATGTGAAACATTTAACTTTCCAGCCACTCAGCTAATCGACGAACCAATTAATAACAATGTTTTATTTTTATCGTTTATTCTTATTATCATATGATTATTTTATTATTATTATTATATTATTATTATTATTATAAGCATTAAATAATCCCAAATTGCACACCTATACCTTGATGAACAAAGACGCTTTGATCATCACCATTATACAAAATAATCTAATTATTGTGTAAAATGCGGAAGTAAGATCTCTGGGTTACATTTATCCATAAGGTTGAAGATCTTA
>JYFJ02006159.1:0-20939 GCA_000934665.2 Catajapyx aquilonaris | reverse complement strand
ATCTTAATGGAAACTTTTTATCACATCCTGTGTATAACCCCACCACTCCATTTTTTGGGGGTGTCCCAATATTTTCAGATCAGGGCAAGTAAATGCATTTTCAGTCTCCCTAAGTCCAAGTTCATGTTGGCGAGTACGGAAAATTTTCTCATTTTCCAGCCGAAGGGTCGAGAGTAGGTATACATGTACGGAAAGGCTATTCCTGATCTCCATCCACCAGTATCGTACCGAAAGAAATGTTTGGCTCGATTGTGACAATATTGAATCCTTTATTAAGAGTGAGGGCCGATCTAAGAGTAGGAAAATGTCCATAACGGAGTTTTTTTTTTACAACAAAACAATGAGGAACATTGTAGTGTGTTATTGACAGTTATTTTTAAGTTTTGAACACCTTTCGTCGCTGGATATAAAGGTAGGCTTCCTTATAGAGTTATGTGCTTAAAAATTCCAAACTTCTCTAACTCAAATCTTCTATAACTACTATAGGTAGAAGTTTTTTTCCCGGTCCAATGGAGATTCGACTTATCGAAGTTTAACTGTGGGTGTGGGTGGGTGTGTGTGTGTATGTATGTATGTATGTCCTGAAACTTCGGCAACCACCGCCCAATGTTTCTGGTCGTCTACCTCGTTAACGGTTGGTCCCTCGATATTTCTCACCCCCTACATTTTCGACTTTTTTGGCCCAAGAAATACGCCGTATAGTCTAAAAATATACTGTATCGTTCTGAAGCACCAATGGATATGTTTCATTGTTGCCTCATTTAGATTCCTTGAATGTAATCCAGACGTAATGCGCATATCCAGAAGCCGGATATCTGTTATTTTGACTGTTTCCGATTGTTATACCTGCTCTCCGTTTTAACACAATTCAAAATGTAACAAATAAGGGTTATTGACAATAAAATAATTATAATGCCATATGTGGCTCCAAAAATGCTACAACGGTTAAAAATGACAAGGACACGTAGAATATCCATGCTTCTAATATGAGACAGGAATAATAATCAACAACTGACGATAAGTACGGTCTATACTTGCGAAGAATGTACAGTGCATTCGCAGTGAAAGTGTGAATGAAAAATGCTATGCATATTCACAGTGGGTGTGATTCAGTGAACCTCTCCTACTGTATACTAGTAGACTGCAGTGAAGGAATGTACTAGTTCAAAATGCAACAGTGTCAAAAACTACGTCACATGCCACAGCTCTAATAGCTGTTACTATCAATACGTTTCCATAATTTTGAAAACTTGTCTGTTAAATGAGTTTTACCCACGGTTTTACCAATGACGCGGCTGGCAAATGGCCATAATATTTCTACATACAGGAGAAAGGAGCACTGCTTACAAAATAATGCTCATTTACCCATGATCCATTAAGCATATAATCTTGGGTTACATGTGGCCTGGTTCTGAGTCACTGGGGTCAGACGTTCCGGATCCAAAGACCCTTATCGCCACCTCACCAGAGTTATCATAACCAAGCAACTAGGGGTCACGAAAGGGAAACAGCTCAAACTGAGTATGACATAGAAAAGCATGAGAGATATTTTTGGAGAGTGTGAGGAATTGAAGGGAGAGCCCCGAGAAAACCCACGCGAAAACAGAGAGAACTTTTGAACTTATTTCCACATGATAAAACCTTCCGTCCGACCTGGTGATAGAACTCTGACCCTGAGAGGTAGAGGGCTGTGACATTGTCCATTGCACCCAATACTTCTGTACGCAGTGTTCCTTCCTACGTACCACCCTGTATACACCTGAGCTTCTGACTAACAGCGGATGAATTGAATGGAGTATTACCACAACTAGCCTTTTAAAAGTATTGCATGAGAGAAATGCATCAGATATGCCATACCTGCTGGTCACCATCACGTCCTCTGCATCTGAACCCAACACCTACAAGTTGCGCCCGTGTGCACTGCGTCTGTCATGGAAAGGAAAATAGGGTAAGTATATGCCTACTCACTGTGTACTGCGTAGGTACCACGATGCAGCCTCTTAAATATTGCAGCAAGCCTCTCTGACAGTAGTGGGAAAACATGCTTCAAGTTGCACAGACAGTATTTGCACTCTACTTACTTTTTTTTAAATGACGAGGACATCCCAAAATGTCTATTGTTTACAGTAGGCCATTCAGAGCTATTTTGGGAGGTGTAAAGGACTTTGTGTGCATGCGGAAACGACTGCGTACTCCGTAACGTACAATATGATTAACCGCTATATACGAGCACTGTTCCTGGTTTAATAAAGTAAATGACGCTCTCATGTAGATACTGTTCACATGGCCATGGAGTTCTAGGGAATCTGCCTGAGGCTTTTTGGTTCCTTTCCTCTCATCTTGTATTGACGAATCCCTACATTATCGGGAGAAACATCTAAAGCTTTACACACACTCACCTATAATTAGAGACACAAATGAATCAACACTTCTCCTTTAATTACAGAACTGGGATGGCATGACATCGACTGCACACAATTTACAGTAGACTAATCACTTGTCACATCACAGCATTTCTGCCATAACAAGTGAATTATTTAAAAAAAATCAAAATCACAGAACTAGTGTGTCACATGTGCAACTATATTCCCTCATGAACCCAGTAGAAATACGGTATATGATTTCCTTTATTGCGTGTCGAACGTCAGGATACAGCAATCAATCTAGTATATGCGTTACAACAAAAGTAGGGAGAGGGAGGGGGACTGGGAATTGGGGAGTGAAAGTAGGTAGGAGTAGGGGGTAGAGTGGAAGACTGCAGCAGGGGAGACTTTCGATTTTCTTCGGGCAGCACTTCATTTTTCATCTTGCTGTTTTTTTTTAAAAAAAAACTCACTCTTCCTATAAGTTATTATCACGTATCCTGTTATATAGCAAATTCGTCTCCCCCTCTCATTACCACCTACCTGTCAACAACTTCCATTCCCCGCAGGCAGTCGGGCCATCTCCTCATATTTCGCTTCACGAGGTGCCCAACAGTTGGCTTTGATCCCATGAGAAATTCTCCTTGCGCACACTGACAACATGGGTCTGTTTTACGAATGCAACTACCCTGGAAGAGAACATCGTGCATCTCCATCACTTGATCGGCTGATGTGGTTGCCTCAAATAATCAGTTTAGTACAGAAATGACGGTCTATAGGTTCGGTGAAATGCTGGAATCACAACACATGCCAGATGCAAGATGAGGGGTGGATCCAGAATCCGGAAAATAAGAGAGGTAGGAGGAGAACAAGGGAGGGAATAAGGGATGTGAGAGACTTCTAATCCGATGAAACTGATTCATTGCATTTGTTACGCTACTCACTGTCAGTAGGGAATGTTAACCATGCTTTTGAGATGCAAACGACTTCCTTTTGGGGCCAAGCCAACTTCGCCTCATTACAGCCCTCTCATGTCTGCAGGGGACAGCCTAGCTCAACACTATCACCATGGGAGAGGGAAGCGTGTGTGGTCCACGTTAAAAATTACATGTACCACACCAGTAGTTAAGAGATGGTTATAATCCACTAGCGGGATACTTGCCAGCTATTTCACACTATTATTTTCAAAATTCGCCTTTGTATGTTTTGTTTGTGTAATTCAATACCTGTGCTTGATTAAAGCACTCAAAAACGAGGATCAATAGCGTACAGGTGGTCCTAGGTAAACTCGCCACTCTGTAACTAACTGTACAATAATTCAAGCACCAACATATACTATGTAATTTAAACCAATCCCATTAGAGACTGCAGTGCACTTCTTACTAGTGGCCCAATGCAAGCCTAAAATGTAGGGATGAGATTTGTCGAAGGGCCAACCGATAATGACATAGACAACGATGAGCTTCTGGCTGCCACTAGATGCAAACTACCCCAAACTACTCCAAACTACCCGCAAACTTATTTAAATATGCTGAGCTTTTGTTTCTCTTGGATAATCATAAGTTGCATTGGTTTCGAGTTTCATTGCTGGAATAGAGATTGGCATATCCAATATACTTACCGACTAAGGAAGATGAATAATTGCCGAAAGTTGGGAAAGTGCTATCAGGTAAGAGTAATCGAAAGAAAGACCCATTAAGATAATTTTTGCAAAATATTTTTGATTATTACGTACCGTAAATATTACAACTCACTGCCAATTTTCATGTACTAGGCTTGAACAAAGCAGGACCGTCGGCAAACACAATTACTTCTACCAAATAGATAATTCTCCAGGCCAATGTGTTTGATTTCTCACTTTTTTCTTACCATTTTCTCTTTTTGTCCCTGTACCCTCCCATTCCCATTTTTTTATTGGTGCTGCTGCATTGAGGGAGGCAGTCCCGCATCTCTGAAGGCCTCCTCCAAGCTGTTAGCTCATATATCCCTGGGGTACTGCACCACCCCCACGTTTCATTTTTGATCTCTGCTAGGCTTCGAGATGAAATAGGAGCTGTTTTCTTCCTGGCCGGAAGAACTCCAAGTAGTAGTCTTACAACAGGAGTAGAAAAGAGATAAAGAGCCTTACCCGTCACTCCGAGGTTCCGTAAAATTGCCCAGAAATTACTGCTCGGAGATGAAAAGAAAGTCTTTCCTTTACGTAATTCGAGGATCTTAAAACTAGTGCAAATGAGCAGGAGAGGAAATATTCAACCCTGGTTGTGTTCTTCAGGCATACAAATTAGTGTGCAAGTGCGGGTACTTCTCAGATTTACGGTCCATAAGTAGTCCTGCAAAAAAAAAACACTCAGATGACGATCCTCTTCCTACAGCTGCGCTGACACAAATAAGTAAATAAAATATAAACGTCAAAAGCACTACCTCACTAGATGCCCTGGGTAGAATCGGAAATCGAACGAATGAGCTAACATCATTTCTGGCGACTTGACGTTTTCGAAAAAGCGCTGGAAAAATTCGAAAAAGCGCTGGAAAAATTCGAAAATGCACTGCATTTTTGTGGGGAAGGAAGCGAAAGGGTAACATCATCAAGTGCAGCATACACGCAACTGCTGAGAAACACAAGTTGACGAACGTGTTTTCAGGTGCATATATTGACTCTAGAACTCGACAAGACGGGGGCATGCCCGTTTTGAATAGTGGATTATAAGTTGGGAAAAGCTAAACACATCGGCGGGAAAGTAGAGTTAGCAAACTGCGCACCCCTCTACTTGCTTTTGCTTGCCCAAAAAGTTGGTCGTGGCATCTGATCGGTAAATAAAGAGATGTCAACGAAACGAGTTTCTGTAAGCAGAATCACTGCAACCAGCTCTTGCTGCGACAGGTAACGAAGGTTCACTTGGTTCCAAATCCCCTTGATTGATTATGCACTATGCGACTTCCATATAATCACCAATAATTCAATGTCAAATGTCCAATGCCCCTACCTGCTTTCCACCGACCTCCGGCGTCACCACCTGATATTTCCCCTGAAAGAGTCGAAAATGGAGTAGTTTGTGCTCGTGCACACGTGGCACTCCTTCCGCCTCATTACAAAACCCATTTTGGTGGAGAAACAACTTGAATGGGCCGCCAAGAGTGCACTGTACGTGCTAGCATTGGAATTCTTCTATTTTCCACCTGAAGCCCGGGCTTGGGCAGTTTTGTTTCACTTCCATGCATTCAGTGCGTGTTTCACCTGCACTTGGCAACTTGATCAGGTTACAAAAACCATGTTAGCATATCACAAAGCGGAAATAAAATTGGTTAATAATAATAATAATAATAATAATAATAATAATAATAATAATAATAATAATAATAATAATAATAATAATAATAATAAGGCAGGAAAATATTGAAAAGTTGGGAGTAATCCAAAACGTGGGGGTTGAAAATTAAGGCGGAACACTGGGCCAGTCGTTGGAAATGCCTTTAAAGGGGTAATTAGCGACGTTATCAGGTGAAACGACGTGGGATAACGATCGGGGAAAACAAAGCCAATGGGACCGTAATCTTGTTAGAAAAATCCAATTTCTCCCCCTCTCCGCTCTCAAGGCAGCAAAATGCAATATGAAAAGATCCTGTGTTTTCGGACAACAAAATTCGCTCCTCCAATCTAAAGTTCTGTGCGGGAACCCATTTTTGTTCCCCGGATGCAAATTAAATCAGACCTGGTTACTATTAAAGGCGCACCATTTATTCAAATAAACAGTTTTTTTTCCATGCCAGCACACTGATCAATGTCGTTTCCGACTCTAAACCCACACGAGGACATTCGGCGTGGAAAAAAAGACAACAAAAAGAAATTGTCAAAGTTTGATTGTGAAAGAGTTTTGACATGTCGATGCTCCAGCGGAGGAGGAAGTACAGTGGAGAAGCGCTGATGACGAAAAAAGCCTCTTCTCAACACAGCAAACGAGCAGCGGTCACAGCCTCAAGGCACTTTTCTCTCTCTCTTTTCTTTCTATCAATCTGTCTTATCTATCCTATTTCTTTCACACCACCACTATCCAATACTGTGGATCGCATCCAAATCGTCACTTCTTCGGACAAACTCCATCCTGTCAATCATTCGGGATTCATTATTTGCAGAGTTTTCACCACAACATAGCATCGCTACAGCCAAGTGCTTTCCTCTTCTCTCAACGGCAGCGTAGAGTTGACCCTAGTATTGTGAAGCCAATGAGATCAAATAGGACCACATTTGACTAGCCACACCTTTTCTGCACCCACTTTTTTGTGTTCTTCTTGATATTGCTTCTTGGGATCGCTTGTTTTTATATTCTCGTGTATGGACGGGCGAGGGCGAGTAAAAAGTGTCTTATTCACTCTCATTGGTCACAGTGGTCAGTGGCGTCAAGGCGTACAAATCGGTTCATTCGTGCATACTGAGGAAGAGGATCTGCATGCATTAACGTGCAATAAGTAATATGAACTGTGCATGCTGAAGCGAGACGGAAAGCAATATGAAATCACGGCAAGGGAGTAGGAAGATTTTGGATTCAGAATGCAGATGTCACCAATCTGCATTATTTATTTAGTTATATAGGCACTCAACCAACAGTCAACATGCCGCTGCAGTACTATTTACAGGAATACTTCTACAAATCAATGCATATCATTACTGTTGGCACTGATCAGAGTGCATTATCCGCAGTTATTAATGAACGTCAATAATATTATTATAAAAAGCATCAACACGATTGTGACAACAGTCACCTGCATTTAAATTGCCTAATTGAGTCGACAACAACATTGGCCAGATCCTTTATTTGTCGTGTAAAATCAAGGCATACCGGCGCAATGCCTGTAATGCCAGCATCATAATCCAAACCATGATTTCACCTCCATGTACAGTACAGTACTCACAATTGCAAGGCATCCGAAAAGGCAGAACAAGAGTTGTCATCAAGAGACATGCTAGCCAGACACGTACGCCTGGAGCTGGTAGCAAGCACGTGACGCATGCCGGGGAAACGTAGGAATCTGAACGACTCCCAAGTTGTGTTTTCCAATAAGAGACCAAGTAAATCTCTCAGTCATCCCAGGACTCAACTATTGCACATGCCAAACATACCGTACAGTAACTTAGTGAAAGCGAGTGCATGTGGCGCACTGAATTTGCACGCGGCTGCCACAATAATGAAGATCAATAGAGTACAGTGCCAATAAATCAAGCCCTTTATTTAGTTTTAAAGCGAGTGTATGTATCATTCTGTACCAGCTCAATTCCCCTGCGACTGACATCAATCTTGGTTTAAGCCGATTGAGGGTCAGGCTTACCTTGAACAAGAAGAAAGACTTTGCACTACTCCGTGGACTCTCTTAACGGTAGGCATGTGCTCAAAATGCGGGCCTGGTTCAGAAAGTTTCTCAAGTAGTGCTAAAATGAGTTATTTTTGCATTTTAAATGCTAAGCTCTTCCTCCATTTTACATGGTAGATCTGAGTCGAAATAATGAAGTCATGCAATGCTTAAAGCCAGTTGGATGGAGAGACGAGGCCAAACCGTGCCATTTGTTCGAGTAATAATGAAGTATAATTAGGAAAAGGAGGCCCTGCCCGTCGGATGCGAAAATAACAACTGGACAATAATGCCTTCAAGCCAAAGCCACATGCGTGCAAATTACACACCAAAAGCAAATCCGCGGAGCAACTCCATTCGCACATGTTTATATCAAAGGATCCTTTTGATTTAGTGGCTATATGACTCTTGTGAAACCTGTTCCATATGTGTTTGTAAGGTTGTCATATGCGTGCCCAATGCCGGTAAATGATGTTAGTGATATGCCCCAGGGGTTTACCCATCCCCTACCCTCACACGGGCTGGAAAACACGTCCCAACTAAAACCTACACAGATTGACAAATGTGTCTGGAGAGTCCCCCCTTGAATGGAGTTGCTACCACAGGAATCTGAGGCGTGCCTACGTGGAGAGGGAAGGGTTGACCCCGGCTGCTCCTTCGGAACTTTGGATGGAGAAGTGACGGTAGGAGAGGTAGGTCTCTTGAGGAATACTATTGGTAGCTGTTCGCTTGTTGCTGTTGTCCACCTGACGGCGTCGTCGGATCTTGAGGCAGGCCAGAGTGCCGGCCAGGGCCAGGAACACCACAACTCCAATGGCGCTGCCTACCACTACTCCAAGGCGACGGCTCAGGAGGAAACTCTTATTGGCCTCTTGCAGGGTACGCACCTGGTGATGAAATGGGTGTCCAACTACCTCACTTTTTCAATTTTACTTTTTTTGCTAACACAGTTTTTTAAACAGACGACAAGAATTAAAATAAGCGCAGTTTGAGATATAAAAACGTAGATTTTAATGTTATAAGAGCAACGCAGCGGCACAACTGCTTGAAAGACTTTTAAAATATATACGGGTCCCTTGACGTAATCAGTAATGACGTAGGCCCTAACATTTTTTGAAGGTGACATTATTTCGGCTTTAAATTTCTTCAATTGCGATTAAATTACTGAGTGGAAAGAGCCGTCACCATTTAAGCTCATCAATACGATACACAAAACGTGACAAACCCTCAAAATAATGTCCCGAGGAAATTTCCGATATAAATTCTGTGTCTTAAACGACACTATTCTGCAAGAAGAGCTCGTAGACAGCTATTACGTGAATAATTATGATAAATGCCTAGGTTACTACCTCTTAATGCCCATCTGCTAATATCTGTTATGCCAAGCATCGCCGCGCCGCCTCGCGGGCACGAATACTGCGGCGATCTATTTTGAGATTAAATCCGCAGTTTGGACTACATAACCACAGAGAGTAGAGTGTTATGTAGGACAACAGAATTTATACACCTGAAAGTTAAAAGCTATTGAGAAAATAGGTTCGATTGTAAGCAATAAATTGAAATAAGGTCACAATCCAAAATTCTTTCAGATATGCTGTATTAGTTAGGATTGCCTAAAATGTGGTAAAAAAAATACGCCTCTATCTCCTGTTAGCAAAATATCACTGAAACAATCGATATTTCCGGGCAATTTTCCGGTTAAAATTGCAACACATGAGTAATAACTCCATGATGCGGGCCGAGTTCATATTATCTTGATGCAATCGGCCCCATGCCAGAAAACTGTCACTGCATTTTTCGGCTGACAGTACTGTACAAGCAGAGCATTATTCTGCTCTGTTCGCCTCTGGCAGCAGAGCAGGTTCTAACTAGTGAAACAGGTGAACCACAGCCTGCAGCATGCAAGGTTCACCCGGGCTTTGTAACACTCTTGATATTTGCTATGAGCTTCACGCTCGTTGTGGCGAAATGAGACTGACCTGGGTACACTTGCTGGTAACTGAGTCATGTAGAATGGCTGCCGGCTCCAGAGCATTGGTGGCATTGCCCCAATTGGACCAATGACCTAGGCCAACCACACATATGAGGTATAGGGTGTCGGCCTCCAGTTCGGGCAGACGATAGGCCCGAGCACCTGGAGGCAGGTTCTTCGTACGGACCTTATTGTTGTGCTCCAGGGCGTGGAAGGCCACCAGGTAGCCATGAAGACCACTGTGGTTGCGACCCTGCCAAAACAGGAAACTCGGAGTGACTTCATTTGCAGACATCCGTATTACGAAAAAAGGCTGGAGAGAATGTAATCATTCTTCAACCCGGAGCAATCGATCCACGGTTGTTTGTCTCTCTGTTCAATTTCGGGCCAACTTAAGCCAAGTGGAAGGAAGGAAGGATGGGTCCATTGAGTATTATACTCAATGGATGGGCCTTCCAATGAATCACGAGCCACGCGCCAGAAGAAACTTCCGGGTGCCTTTCCTTGTTAACTTTTAAAACCCTGTCACTCCTACTCCAGCCTTATGAAGGCTTCCATGAGCTTAGTTGCTCCCACCCGCCGAGTTTCCGATTTGGCATTGGTGTCGCTCCACAGTTCCTAAGGCTGTTCCTGGCGACGATTCTCTGAATGTCCTCCGGATCCAGCTGCAGTGCAAACAGCCTTAGGAACTATGGAGCGACACCAGCGCCAAATCGGAAACCCCCCTCAGCGGGTGGGAGCAACTAAGCTCACGCAAACTGAGGAAGTGTCGGGATCTGAGTATTATAAGACCATGCCTAAACAATTTTCATAAGTGAATGAGCATGTTGTGAGGGTGGTTCACATGTCACCTGCACCAAGCGGTATTTTCACCGAGCTTATATCAGACTCATTATTTAATGCACCTATTAATAAAGCAAATAACACATTACCACCGCAAGCTAATTCATTACTACTGGAAAGCTCAGACCTAGTAAAACGAGGCCGACACTGATGCAGTTTTGCTAATTAATTCAATTCACTTTAGCCGCAAATTAACTAGCGCAAGTTTCAGTTGGTACAGCATAGAAACTTCGGGAGATCTTCTGCACCAGTGATAACACGGCTGTCGTTAGCTTGCCTGTCACGCTGTGTTAGTACTCGTACTTAACAATCGGAGTCATTTTTGGTTCTTGGTCCCCGCAGGGTTAAGTGGAGAATCGCAGGTTGGGATTGAATCGATTGTACTTCTGTAGCAGGTCCCCAAAGAGACAAGATTTCCTCCAAGATTTTGTCGGTAGGTCGGAAAAGCCTGGCTCCCTTAAGTGTGCAATAAATAAATTATGGAACAGGTCGGAGCATGGAGGGGGGAAGTGACTCTATTGCTAAAGTCCCACGGTTTTGTCAGCCTCCTCCCAGTTGCTGAATAACGTGACACAAAAGACGGGGTTTCCATGACTACATTTTTTCTACGGCTACAATCCCTTAAGGTGCACGTTTACATGACTTGTGAGCGATTTGTGCGAGGCGATGCATCGCCAGCGGTAACATCGCTGTGCAACCAAAGTAACCAGTATTGTTTGAGGCCAAAATCGATTGTTACTTTCGCCCCAAACAATTGCATCGCCGCTAACAAATCGCTCACATGTAAACGCACCTTTAAGCCCAATAGTATGAACAGAAATTAGGGAAGGCGGAGTGGCGCTGCGGTAACGCACGCGCCCACGAATGGAAGGGTCCCGGGTTCGATCCCAAGCCCGCGCTTTCCCCCCTTTCATCTCGTGCGGAGTTTGGGGTCATCTCCGGCTTCGTCTAGGGTGGGATTTCCGACAGACGAACCACCCGGGGGAGCTCACAAAATGACCATAGCTACGACATTGCACTTGCAACACTGTACATCCCCTCCCAGTCACCCTGCCCTTGGACCGATACGTTGTCAAAACTAAAATGTACCATCTTGACAAATTAAAGGTCCGTGCGTAACCTAAGATGAGGTATGGCACTATACTCATTATTATTATCATTATTATTATTATTATTATTATTATTCATTAAAGGAAAATATCCCATTTTGTCAGCGAAAAACTAAGAAATATTCCTTTAGGCAATGTCCAAACATGTTGCGTAAACCAAAATATTATGATTTTCAGCAATTTACTGCGAAATTCGGAGGATTTAACCTCAGAATACATCCGTCTTTCGACCATGCCACTTTCTGAAGTGTACTTCCGCGTGATTGACAAGGAAGGCCCGTAAAATCGTGGCCAAGCCCTGCACAAAGGAGAACGGCCTCACGCTCAACAATTCCAGGACGATATATCCCTTAATATACGAAGAACAGAGGGCACAACAGTAATGTTGGCCTGAATGCAAGGGCTGTAAAGTAGGCTACGTCACTCTGGCAGAGAGTAGGGGAAGTTTTTTCAGCGTCACGGCCCGTGACACAAGAGTAGGGGGAGCTCGTCATAGAGTGACTCAAAAGTAACAGAGACACTGTACAAGATTATTAATAATTTTGTACAGTATCTTTGTAAGAATACCACCAACTGGGTGACACTGATGATCTCAATGCGGCTGAAGAGTGAGAACAATCTAGTCTGAGGTCTGATCTCAGACACCTCCCAAAATGAAATTCTAGTTTGCTCTCGTGAAGGTGCAAATTCATATTACGCAGGGTTCTAAACACCCTATAGCAACGCCCTGCTAAACGGATTCTTATTATGATGGCTAATGTATTACATAAAGAAGGGTTTGAAGGAAATTGAGCTGCCATGCAAAGGTGTTAAGTTACCACTACTTAGAGCAGTGGAATTTAAATGCGTAATTAAGGCAACCTTCCTAATTGTTATACTGTCACGAGTTCAACCCCACCCATAATTAAACACGTAATAATCCTGCGCGAGCGTGGATTTAGTTGGGTATACGCATTTTTAAGGCTTCCTTTACATTATCTCACCACAGCATTTAAATAATTTTGCCAGCCATCAGGTATGAGAATCATTTAACATTAATATAACACGGTTCATGTAAGGAGGGAGAGTATACTCTACATCAGAAAATGTAACATTTGCTATACCGTAACTTATATAATATTTGGAATATGTTATTGTGTCCGGTGACATCGTCCCGCCATGTCGACCATGTTTGAAAGCAACAACACCCGCATACCAACGGTGCCAAATAATAATAAAATTCCACACATACCAGACGTCATTTTACTCTTAATTACATTAGACGTTATGGAATTTTGGAAGCGTAGACGCTATATTAAATTTGAAGCACAGGTATTAATGCATTGTGCAATTCAGCTGCTAAGTGTCACGCCCAGTTTGTGGAATAAAAGTGAGGTCTCTATAAAAGCCACTGGAAGCGGGACACTTTTTTTCTCCCTCCCACCCAGCGTAGAAAGCAAAGTTTCCTTCTCGATCCTTATGGAAAAGATTCCCTAGAGGGGAGAAGCAGGGGGTGTTTCTGCTCCCTTTTCTTTTCTTCTTCTTTTACTTTTTCCGCCGTCGCCACTGGCTGTTTGGAAGGAAGTAAGTTGTCGGAGTCTCCGGCAGTTGACCCAAACAAGGGGATCAAGAGAAGCTCCTGAGAGCCTTGCATAGTCGATTCCTCAACCTATCCACCACTTCTCAAACGTCAATACTGTTGAAAGCGGTCACCCAATTCTCAGCTCATACATGTTTTATACAATTTTATCCTGTGTAACAATCCAAACCTTCCATGGGTTGATCCACTCTTGGGCCTATGGAGTCAGGTTAGCGATTTCTGACAATTCTCGGTGGGTCAACCTCATGTTTGTTGAACTGAACGATAACCCAGCAGTGTCGGGGTTTCCAGAAAATTGGGACTGGTTGCCTATACTGTAGGCTGCATGTTGTAAATGGCGACTTCCGAATCTAGGCTGTTGTGGGATTTCCAAAGGAGAGCCCTGGACGCATTCAGAATGACTCCGTCTCTTCCTGAATCCTCTTCTTTTCCGTCCCCGGTAGAGATTAATGGAGGATTTGCAGCCGTCGGGTAGCTGGGACACATCCCTCAATTATTGGCCGGCTGTGCTTGGATTTAGAAATTCTCAGCACTGTAGGTGCTAGCCTTATCACGAATATGGAGTGCATTCAAGCAGGCCCTTGCATACTATGTAGTAGCATAGCTTTTGATTCGAGCTTTAAAAGTGATTGCGGGGAATACGCTGTGTAATCTGGCCTGTCCCAGAAAGGGTCGTTTCTTGCGCGAGAGAACGTTTTGCACTCGCTGTTGTAGCGCTCAAAGCCGCATTTGCAAGTCAAGAGTGCTGCCGCGGCGGAACTAATATCCAATAATTAGACAACGGCGAATGAGCTGAGGTATTTGGCTCTTCTCCAGGCTCTGACTTGTGTTCAACTTGGCACCAAGCACTGCCTATCCTCTCGCTACCATAGTCATTAGAGATGTATCCTTCCGGTGTCGCATTGATGGCTTATGACACTCTCGGCCATTATCGTGGCTTCATCTCTGGATCCGTTTCACGCACATCCTTGGCACCAATTCTAGGAAATTACCAGTGCAACAGAAAAGTCATGTGACAGTTCAGTCATATTTGTCGACGACTAGGACTCATACTGTCTCCAGGGAGGGATTCTTTTTGTAATTTTTACGAACCATTTTATTGTCGACGGCATGCATCCCAGATTGAAAGCGATCAAAGTTGAGCTGCGATGTACTGCGGCATTGTCCCAAACTCAAAGGATTACAGAACCTATAGGTTGGGGAGGGGTGGGGAATCTTGTCTTGGATTCGATTCCGCCATAGAACGGCTATAATGCTGAAACGTTATGTTTTACGCCCCGATCCCTCTCGGCGCACTTTAGTGGAGCACTGGGGAGTCGTTACGGACAAAGGACTTTCCTTTCGGATACTAGCATTTTTATGTTAAACTGCAACAATAAATTGCGATGCAAATTCGGATTGACTGAGGCTGTTGGCCCAGGGGACGAAGGGTGAGGGAGGGCTGCTGTCCATATTGCATCAGTTGTGTTTTAACTTTTAATGCCGACTATCACTTGACCTTTGCCTATCATTGGAAATGTCGCCACAATATTGGCGGTTTAACCGCCTCTTTAAGATTTCTACTATACGTATACATGACATGGATAAAGTATGTTGCAGACCTTACACCCAATGTTATAAGATTACAGATCTTTCTAGTAATCGGATTACGTGCTTTGGAAAGCCTGCGAGACCTGTAATTCTAATCGCCTCATTGTTGTTAGAATCTGGTATTTGAGCGGAAACGGGAGAAGCAATTGCATCTATTCTCATATGGATAATCTGTCCAACCCCACAAGTGGAAGACTGGGACTTAAATCCCAGGGCAAACTCCACTCTTCCCTATAATTGTACAGTATACCTGGTACTAACATGAAAGATTATTGAACATTTTGCCATTTTATACTGTACATGTTAGATCTAATGGTAAGAATGATGTACTTATATCGCTCAAAAGGAAAGAGTAACCCTTGGCGTTCGGGAGGCGGCAGGGTGAGTGGTGGCTGGGGGCAGATTGGCTGTGTCGCAAAGGCAAGGATGCAAAGATTGATTTTTTTGGATTTTGGAATGGGTATGCTGTACCAACCTAACCTAACCAAGCCTAACCTTCCTTCCTTGTGGATACAGACCTATCGTCAGCCATACAGACCTATCTTCAGCGGATACACGCCTATCCTTTATCCTTGCCTTTGCGACACAGCCCGTTGCCCCCACCGACTACTACCCTCCCGCCTCCCGCACGCCAGTAAGGTCAACTCTATCCAAATCCTGTATGCCTGTTCGTCTAATCAGTGCGATGAATATTTTATTGTGTGGTAAGGAGATATCAAGTCACTTCAGACTTATTTATTTTATACGCATCACTGCACACTTATTTGTGGAAGTGCCCTGAGCAAATGTCGTTCAGACAATAATCCACTTGGCCGAATTGCATTGGATGTGATTATCCCAATTCGAAATGGCATTCCTTAATTCGATGTGCGAAAGCAGCGCAAAGGCATAGTGGACCACGTGACAGAAGCACACACTGTGCGCTACATTTTAGTAATTATTCTGAACGCAATCTAGTCCCGCGGAGTTCGTTGCTTGATTGGGCAATTTCAGTTCCCTCTGGATAAATGTGGCCTTCTACTAGTCCAATCTTCCCGAGTGCTACTGCCGATTCTTTCCTTAGAACTGTACGCATTGTGCTCCATTGCGTCGCTGATAGCTTCAAGCAAAGTATCTAGCCGAAAATATCATTTGCAAGAGAGCCCCCCAAAAAATCTCATCCAAAGTACTGTATATACCTGCACAAATGCTTCCTTTCATCATAATTACGTCTAGTTTTGCTGCAAAAAAATTGGCCATTATCTGGTTGGATCGATACGCTAATGACGGGATTTATGTAGGACTAAAATGATAGAAGGCGCAATGCCAATCGATTTGCCATATTTAATTTATAAGTTTAATCTCTCTCAAATTAAAAACCTGCTGGACTATAGCCAGAAGAGTGAAATATTGCAACATCTATGCACAGCTCTGGTATGTTTCTGTTGGGTACGTCAACAGTGCTGTTCATGTTCAAAATGCCGGCCGACTTCAGGGCACATCTTTTGTACGTGGATCGATGCGGTCTTGTCGAGCTCCTTCCGGACCTCTCTAGCAAGCAGAACCGAGAAAGACGTACCTGAGGCATCCACAATTGCGCGAAACAAGCCTGGGTTTCCATGGTTGTCGCTCGTTTAAAGCGTATAGGCCAGCCTACCAAATCACGACATAAGCCACAGTGTGTTCTAGGCAGAATTCTCACACTGTCAGTCACCTTGTTGCTAAGTCCGACACTTTCTTGGTTATATGAGCCAATCAGCCAATTGCAACTCCTAACAGCAGCCGCTAAGACAAGCTGATCTGATCATGTTGCAAAAGAGGTGTCTAGTTACCTCCCAAGTTACAGTTCCCCAATTACATCCTTCATCACTCATTAATCACTGTCAGTTTGGAAATAGTAAAGCGGCCCGCTTATGTACACGGCCCAATGACCGCTCCTGGCACTCGCTCCTCAATAATGAGGCAACCACTGCGTCAATGAGCCATGTCATGCTATTAATTAAAATTTCGTGTTCAGGCGTGAAGATGCATCCAGGCTGCAAAACGGGGCTATGTGACCCAGAAAAAGATTTGTTGCTGTTTACAAAATTACTGCATGTTTAAGGTGATGGTTCGTTTGTGAATATATGCCTAAAAAGGTTGGCCCCGGTGACTACTAAAAACTCTGGAAGTACTCTTTATAGCGAGAACAAAGCCCGTGTTTCTTACCTTCATAAAACTTTTGCTTGGCGCACCAAGACTTATTTATCGCAGAAAGCTAGATTTTATTTCGCTTCTCATGAAATTTTTCATTTGTTCCTCAAGCAACATTTTTGCTTCAGGTAACACCCGAGTTCCTCAAAAATGTAAGATTATTTTGGACCTATTTACAAAGAATGTATTCAATTTTAAATCATATTATTCTACTGAGAGGCTATATGACGTACATTTATCACGGGCAGTATTACATCTCAATTATTCATTCTAACAAATCACGTGACATTTTACACTCAATCTCCATCTCCTTTTGCGTGAGGATACCTATGCGATTTTCCCGACTCGAGGGCCGGTGCAGCGTTCTCTTTGCACCACCGCACCGGTACGGGCGTCTCCCTGGAGGTACGGACCTGAAATTTTTATGGAAAGGCGAGGAAGTCCAATTGAGCCCCCGACTAAGTTTCGATCAATTCGGATAATAATTGCGCGATCTACAAGGGGAGAAGTTTTTGAAAAACTGCTCACGGCAGCTTGGCTCCGGATTCGAATTTGGAAGATATCTCGACAAGATTCGACGGAAAAAGTATTTCTCTCTTACTCCTCCAAAGCGCGATTAATTTGGGATATTGGTGTTTGCACAGGTATTAAAACCGTGACACCACCTCACCCCTTAAAATCGGCGGGAGAATAACTTCGAACGTAGAACAGTTGGTTCCCTGTCACCCACGCGCTTTTTACAATTATTTCAAGAACAGTCTCAAACCGGTTCCCTGGCAACCTGGACAGGGAACCAACTGTTCTACGTTCGAAAGTTCCCCGCCGATTTTACGAGGTGAGGTGGTGTCACGGTTTTAATAGCTGCGCAAACACCAATAGCCCAAATTAATCGCGCTTTGGAGGAGTAAGAGAGGAATACTTTTGCCACCGAATCTTGTCAAGATATCTTCTAAATTCGAATCCGGAGCCAAGCTGCAGTGAACCGTTTCTCAAATACCCCTGCCCTCGTAGACGTCTCAATTATCATCTGAATTGAACGAAACTTGGTCGGGGGCTCAATTGGACCTTCCGCGCCGTGATGTGGAATTTTTTTCATGTCCATACCTCCAGCGAGGTGCAAAGAGAACGCTGCACCCGTGACTCGGCCAAATTTGGCCCCCAGTCGGAAAAATCGCGTACCGGTAGGTATCTGCCCCCTTAATGAGTTCCCCTATCCTCGTTTGTGGCGCACTGTACCAAATCGCATTCGGGCAGACGACTTCTGAACCGTTCTGAAACTACCTAAACGGTCAATTCGCATTCAGCTGTCGTCCACAGATCCAACCATCAGCCACCCGAATGCGATTTGGAACGTTCCAAATCGCTGGCTGATGCGCAGATCTGCAAATGGGGGCTGAATGGGAGTTGACAATTTAGGTTGGTTCAGAACGGTTCAGTAGTCGTCCGCCCGAATGCGATTTGGTGCAGTGCGCCACATCCGTCGATAGGAGAATCGCTACATAAGGCTAAAATAATAGGGAGTTGCGGGGGGCTGCCTCAATCCACCCTTTAATATCACATGCTAATTAGTGTGTGTAAGCATGAAGCAGAATCAAAATATTTTGTTCTTACAAAACGGATAGGAAAAGGTGAGAGGTTCTTTGCAAACTTCTGAAAGTATATACTGACTCACCTGCCACGAGACGACAACAGAGGAGGCTCGGACATCCTGGATGGCCAGCTTGACAATGAAAGGAGAGGAGCAGAATCGTGCCAACTCCAGCTCTAACAAGGCTTCGCCTCTTAGCTCAGGAGGATGCTCGCATCGGAGACCCCCTCCTCCTCCTTCGGTTGGGCCTCTTTTGCTGCCACCTCCATCTTGGCTGCCTCGGTAACCTTCCCCTTCACTTCTTCCAGCCTCCCAGGACATGCTGGAGGACTCCAATTTGCGATGGTCGTGTAACCACTCCCAGAGCTCTCTGGTCTCGCACCCGCAATGCAGCGGGTTCTCTGCCAAAAAAGGAAGAAAATTTTCTCCTGAAAGTTAGACCTCGTGGTGAACAGCAATTTCAGTCAAGCATCTCGTGTACCACAACCATAGTGTTGTCCAATTTAGAAGAAACGGACAGTTGCGCAGTACATTTTACGGCTATTTCTGTATATGTGTCAGGCGACTGCACTCTTACGAAAGATGTCCTTTATACACTCCATCCATGACACGAACCACGTTCTTCCCTAACAGCATCACAAAAAAGCGACATTACGCCGCATTAAAAAACACGAGTCGATTTTCGGAGCTAGTCTGTGGCGAGGAAAAAAAGCTTTTCCCCATTCCCCGTCCGGCTCCCAAAAAACGGTGCACAAAAAATACATTTTTGGGAGGGCAGGAAAAGGGTGCAGTCAATGCCCATGAAGCTCAAATGTTAATGTATGCTTCATGCAAGTCCACAGGAAATGTACTGTGAAGCGATCAGCAGTGCATGGCGACCATTGTTAGCCGGTGGCTCTCATGGAATGAAGGTCTGCTGAATGCCGCGAGAGGCAACAGACAAGAACCAGTCTTTTGCTTTGTCCTCTATGGCCGTTTTACTCTGCAGCAGCCTATGCTTAACTTAGACCACGGGATCTTGCTGGACCCAGAATTTGGTTGTTGTTGTTTTTGGACAGCACAGCGTGGTGGTCGGGCTACAGGGCCTTCCTATTGTCTGGCTGTAAAATGGCCCTTCTTTGATTTTCACTGTAAGCTTCATAGGGCCATAGTCACTCACGGAGACTTGTCGGTATTGGGACTTCAAGGTAGAAATGAAAGGGCGGGTACAAAGGGAAGCACATGTAAGTTATCAAATAAATGGAACGATAATTTGGGTCAAACATGTCTCCATGTGACCATGCTCCTTTATGGAAGTTGTGATTATTTACGTTAACATGAATGCAGTTCCGGTGCTGCCTATACGCCACCATGCAAGTTCACTGCTTTTAGGATACACGAATAATTGTACAATAGAACCTAACATACTCTTGCGAAGGTGTGCCATTTTTTCAAGCGAGCTTGTTTGTGCTACAAAAACACAATAGTGTGCACATTTTTCTACAGTGCAACCGGAAAGGTTGAGTATAATGTTAACAGTTTGAAACAACAAAACCATATCAAGTCTGGGCGCAAAAGGTGCTCACGATGTATATTCTCCGCATGAGTAAGGTACTTGAAAGTTTGCATATACATTTAAAGTTAATTACAATACCGTACTTTTAAAGAGCATAAGATTCTACCGGCCTAATATCTAAATAGTCCTATACTTGTGTGCATCAACAGATTGACTAAAATACGATGACCAGTCTGCCTCAAATTATAAAGGTGCGTTTACATGTGAGAGATTTGATCGCGCGATGTCATCGTCGAGCGATGAATCCAATTGTTTGGGGCGAAAATCGATTGTTACCATGATTGTTACCTTCGCCCCAAACAATTATTGGCTTCATCGCGCGATCAAATCGCTCACATGTAAACGCACCAGTGTTGGCAATATTTGCACTACCCTATAATATAAAATAATATGAGTTATGTCCAGTTGGTATTGCTTAGCATTCTCAACATATGGTGAAAATTAAAACTTTATGACCGACCCTCAGTACTTTTCGCTGCCTCATCACATTCGCATGCATTCTAACTACTGTGCTTTCCTGAACCACCATACCAATCTATCACACATTTTCCAGGAGATGCATGTGTGATAGCGTACTTCCAATAGATTTTGTTGAAAATATTAATTTTGTTCATGCAGGAAGTGAGCTATGTACTTTTTCTTAATTTCACTAGATGGACCATCAGTCCAAACGATTATTTTTGATTTGTATTCAGGTTGAAATGAGAGATAGGTGACAAATTTTATTACCGTCGCCAGGTATGGAGAGCATGTTATAAGTAGTTCATAATACAACATATAGGCGGCGGACGACTACCTGACGGCACGGCCGTGAACTGTTTCGAA
>JYFJ02006158.1:0-21015 GCA_000934665.2 Catajapyx aquilonaris | reverse complement strand
CACACTCGGGACACAGCCACGACAGACGTCCGACCAGGACGACGTCTCACTCAGAACTCTCTATTCCAAACAAACCCCTGGACACCAAAATAACATAAATAGTTCAGCGTCCAGGAAACGATCAACGATCCTGTTTCCAGGACGCTACACTCTTCCCCCCTACACGACGAGCAGCATCTCGTTCCACTCAGGGCTTCCAGCTTCCAGCGCGAACTTCTTTTTTTCCCTTTTCTCCAGTTCATCCAGCTGGAGAATCTTTTCCCAGCAGACTCGTACAGACCTACGTCTGCTTCACTTCCAGACTCGTTGAGACCAGCGTCAGTTTCATAGTCACACTCGTCCAGACCATCGCCTGGTTCACTGCCAGACTCATCCAGATCATCGTCTGCTCCACTGCCAGACTCATCAGGACTATCGTCTACTTCTCTGCCAGATTCCAAGTCACCGTCTGCTTCACCGCCAGACTCATCAGGAACTACGTCCAGACCATCGTCTGCTTCACCGACAGACTCGTCAGGAACTGCATCCAGACCATCGTCTGCTTCACCGACAGACTCGTCAGGAACTGCATCCAGACCATCGTCTGCTTCATACCCAGACTCGTCAGGACCATCGTCTTCTTCTCCGCCAGACTTGTCCGGACCATCGTCTGCTTCACACCCAGACTCGTCCGGACCATCGTCTTCTTCTCCACCAGACTCGTCCGGACCATCGTCCTCTTCTCGGCCAGACTCGTCCGGACCATCGTCTGCTTCACACCCAGACTCGTCCGGACCATCGTCTACTTTGCCACTGCCACCCACATTGGTGGGACAGTAGCTAGGTGCGGTACACTCCCCTCGCACCTGGACCTCTTCTCGCCCACCAACTGGACTGTCTGTCACAGCACCCTCTTCCCAGTACCGAACAATTGTCTTCCCATTCCGCATCTGCAGGTCCCCTGCTGACTCTCTGCAGACCCTCCCAGGAGCACCTGCCCTCGACGGCTCCGTTGCAAGGTGCGGCTCCCACTCATCGCACCCGGGCTCGTCCTTGCTACCCTAAGACATGCCTCCAGCACTCCTTCTCTTCAGATTCCACCTGCCATCATCGCCTGGCAACCATACCTGGCCTCTCATTATTGGCACCTTCTGGAGTGTTTGGAGTAATGCCAAGTCTTCTCTTCGGCCACGGCCATCGCGTGGCAACACTACTGCCTGTCCTTCCATTGTTGGCGCAACCCTGTTTGTTTGGAACTGCCGCATGATCCGTCTTTTGATCAAGGCCATCCAGCTCTCAGGGCTGATTCCACCGCATTCTTCCAACTTCTCTTCCCCACTCCGCATTCTTACATGCAGCCTCTCGCCGCGGCTCGGACAGAACGCTGAGGAGTCGCCATCATGGACCCCATGGCTTCTCTGCCACCTACTTTTTACGGAGTACTCCGGAGTTCTTGCCCCATGAGCCGCCATCCTGATCCGTCTTTCAATAAGGTCCATCCAGCCCTCAGGGCTGATTCCACCACTTCCTTCCATCCCACTTCTGACACCAATGAAGCGACCACCGCCGCCCGGGACGCTCATCTCGAAGGAATCCACAGAACTCCAACCAACACACGTCTATTCTCACTCTCAAACGTATATACACACAGCTGGCAGGACCCACACTCGGGACACAGCCACGACAGACGTCCGACCAGGACGACGTCTCACTCAGAACTCTCTATTCCAAACAAACCCCTGGACACCAAAATAACATATATAGTTCAGCGTCCAGGAAACGATCAACGATCCTGTTTCCAGGACGCTACATTAGAATATTGAATTTGAAATATATTTGAATATTGAATTTGAAATATATTTGAATATTGAATTTGAAATATATTTGAATATTGAATTGGAAATATATTCGAATATTGAATTTGAAATATATTTGAATATTGAATTTGAAATATATTTGAATATTGAATTTAAAATATATTTGAATATTGTAGTGGCCCGGCAACGAGTGTTGTATGTTGCCAGGCCACCAGTTTGTTGTTGTTGTCAGGGAGAGGAGAGTTTGATTTGAAAGGGTCATTGTTAGTTCTGTCGGCCTTCTGGGCAGACCGGGCAGACGTTCTTGAATAGATATCCTGCATAGTTATCATTCCTGACTTTGTATGTTAATCTGGCTTTACGTGAACCACTACAATTGGTGTCAGAAGCGGTTTTGTGGAACCACACAGTAGGAAAAGGGGCAAAGGAAGATGTCTTTCCTGGACCAGCTACGTTTCATCCTTGGGGTAGGAAAAAGTGGGAACGTCCAGACGACCAAGAAGAACGAAGACATGAATGGAATGACAACTGATGAGCAGGGGACCTTGGAACACGATGCCTCCATAATACCAAGTAGGTGGAGCGAGAGTGAGGGGGGTCAAAGTGGTGACTTCATTCCGCCAACGATGGTGCTGGACAAGTCGGAACAGGTTCCCCCGATACCAGTCCATAATGCTGTGGCCCAGTAGACTGTACAAGGAGGCTTCCTTCCTGTTGAGGCATTTGTCACTATAGAGGAGATCCGGAAAGCTGCAAGAGAGGAATTGTGGCAGATGCGGATGGCCGCAGAGGAAGAACGTCGGAGCCACTACGAAGAGATGTCTCAGATGCGGATGATGGCGGAGGCAGATCGTCAGCGCTGTGAGGGGCTTCAGACACGGGTGAGAAACTTGGAAGAGGGGATGATCCTGATGGCAAGGAATGTGGCTTCCCCAAACGCAAGTGGCATAGGTTTGCTAGCGACACCCCCAAGTCAGAATCGAACAAGCCGGGCTACGCCAACAATTGGAGGCGAAGTGTCGTTGCCAGGCAATGGCTGTGGACACGGATCAACAAGGCAAGAAAGCCCAACAATAGGAGGTGAGGGGTTGTTCCCAGGCTACCGCAAATTGGAGTTACCCAAGTGTGAAACCTTTTCCGGGAAGCCAGATGAAGATGCACTGGAATGGATCACGTCAATAGAAGAACGAGCGGCACAAGAAGGGGCGATTCCGCAACTGTGGCACTTAGTTAGGGTTCACCTGCGCGGTGCAGCCCAGGACTGGCAGCTTGGAATGGGCCACAGATATGGCAACTGGGAGAATAAATTGGAGGAGGCAGTTTCTCCTTTTTCACTGTGGACAGAGGGCAGACTGGAGAATGAGGCTGATTACACGACAGCAGGGGGCGAATGAAGATCTAATCCGCTATGCGACTGAGATGACACCTCTCTGCCGCCGCGTGGACCCTCACATGTCTGATGAGGACCAGATCTCATGGATGAAGGGGAACGCTGCACCCCAGTACCGTATGTACCTGTGCCAAATACAGGTGACCTCCCTGGAAGATTTCTTCCAAACTCTACGGGCTCTCCCAGCTCAGCTTCCTCCTCCACACGTCGGCAGAGAATGGAATGCCCAAAAGACAGGTGGAGACGATGGTCAGCGTATCCGGACAAAGCCACGACGGTCTGAGGGAGATGTCCAATGCGGGAGAGAGGGACAGCAAGGCGAGACCAAGGGCCATCAAGAGAGCCGTTCTCGTCCTCGTTGTTTCCGATGTGAGGTTTCGGACATTTCGCAAATAGATGTACCGTACCCTCCCGAACAGGAGTGGTTCACCTCCCATTTCGAGGTCACCATCACCGACCAGAACGCCGTCGGGAAATAGGGCAGCCGGGGCGAAGGGAACGCCCCGGAGATAGTAAGTTTTCTGGGGACCATCGGAGCCGGGGAAGGAGCTGCTTGGCCCCGGCAATCTTCCCACGATGACTCTAAAAATGTGGGAAAGAAGCATTCGAACTTTGGTCGACACCGGAGCTACCAGGTGTGTGATCAGCCAGGAAATCGCAGCAGAGTTGGAGCTGACGATGACGGACAGGAAAGGAGGCTCGTGCTTGGGGTTGCCGATGGAGGTAAGGTCACCCCAATCGGCGAGGTGGAGATCAATGGTGAATTACAGGAGGTGGGGATTCCCATAAATGTAACAGCGGCAGTCATCCCGAGATTACGTTTTCCCTTCGTTCTCGGGATGGACTGGCTACAGCGGAAGCAAGCTGTTTTGACGTGTTTGGGTGACGGCCGTGTGAGTTTCAGCACGAGTGGTGGTGAGTCTGCAGCGGGGGAGCTGTTGGAAACCGTCTCACCTAAGGTTCCTTGTAAGGCGGTGGTGGCAGAGGATGCTGCTGTTGCTCCGCAAGCGGCCGGAGCAGTGCTGGTGTCCATGGAGGGGCTGTCATGTGATTGTGTCCTGGTGGAGAAGTGGTGCTCGTTAGCGCCAGGACAGGAATGGTTGGTCCCAAGGCAAGTGGTGCCAGTAAAGGAAAGTCGTGTTTCAGTATGGGTTTTCAACACGTCACAGAAGGTCATCCGCATTAGGAAAGGTACGGAAGTGAGCAGAGTGGAAGCCTGGGAAGACAACCAGATCTTCGGGCTGCTGGATGATGATGAGGAAGGGTTCTCAGGAGATTCCCTGTCTGGAATGGAAGCCAAGACGCCCAGCAGTCAGAAGAGAGCATCGACGTGGAGGTCGGCGAGGATCTCACCACGGATGAAGCGACACAGGTGCGAAATCTCATCGCCTGATTCAGGTCCTCTTTTGCTAAGGATGGTGAGAGCTTGGGTCACACCAACGTCGTCCAACATAAAATACGGACAGGAGATCACCCTCCAGTGCGAGAGAGGCCACGGCGTGTTCATCCTGAAGGACGAACGGAGATCAGGAGGCAGGTGGACGAGATGTTGGAAGGAGGCATCATCCGGGAGAGCGAGAGCGCGCGGTGTGCCCCAGTACTACTCGTGCGCAAGAAAAACGGGCAGTGGAGGTTTTGCCTGGACTACCGCCGTCTAAACGCCGTTACTGAAAAGGACCAGTATCCCATGGCGAGGATCGACGATGCTCTTGATCGTCTGGGTGGAGCTCAGTACTTCACGAACCTGGACTTAACGTCGGGGGTACTGGCAGGTGGAAGTAACCGAAGAGGATCGCCACAAGACGGCATTTGGCACCCCGGATGGCCTCTTTGAATTCAACAATATGCCTTTCGGACTATGCAACGCGCCAGCAACGTTTACCCGCTTGATGGACAAAGTACTAGGACCATTGAAGTGGACGGCATGCTTACTTTATTTAGACGATGTGCTAGTATATGGCTCCACTTTCGAGGAACATCAGAGGCGGTTGGAAAAGGTGCTGTGTGCCATCAGCGAGGCGGGGCTGATGCTTAATGTAAAAAGTGCAGTTTTGCCAAGAAGTTCACCACTTACCTTGGACACCGCATAGCGGCGGAAGGGGTTTCTCCTGATCCGGAGAAGACTGCCGCCATTGACTATTTCGAGAGACCGAGCAAGGTTTAACAGGTACGATAGTTTTTGGGGATCGCCGGGTATTACAGAAGATTTGTACCAAATTTTGCCGACACCGCCAAGCCCCTGACAGCCTTACTGAAGAAGCATGCCAAGTTTAGTTGGGAGGGACCTGAAGAAGAAGCATTTCAGGGACTGAAAAGGGCACTGACAACCGCTCCTATTCTGGCTCATTACTGCCCTGACGCTGAGACGGAACTCCATACTGATGCCAGTGATGTTGGAATTGGCGCCGTACTCAGCCAGCATCAGCCCGATGGAGAGTGGCGTGTTGTGCCCTACCTCAGCCGAGCCCTGAGTGATCCAGAGACGAAGTACTCGACAACGGAGAAGGAGTGTCTAGCAGTGGTGTGGTCCGTCCGAAAGTGGAGGGTGTACCTGTATGGAAGGCCTTTCCGGGTGGTAACCGACCATGCTGCACTTCGTTGGCTGGCAACGAAGAAAGAGCTAGCAGGGAGACTGGCGCGGTGGTCTCTGGAGCTTCAAGAGCATCACTACCAGGTAGTTCATCGACAGGGGACACAGAATCAGAATGCCGACGCTCTGTCCAGGTGTCCCGTGTCTCCTGCGGAGGAAGAGGTGCTCAACTTGCTTGCCCCACTGCCGGAACTCGCAGCTATGCAGAGACAGGAGCCTGAGTTCCAAGAGTGTTTCCGCGAGGCTGAAGGAGAAGGAGAGGAAGAAAAGTCCTTCGAGGTGAGGGAAGGGCTGCTCTACAGGCTAGTGAACGTCGGTTCTCATAGGAGGAGTCGCCTGGCGATGCCGAGGGCCCTGAGGCGCAAAATGCTGGAGTCTTGTCACGATGCTCCTGAGGCTGGACACGCAGGCGTGTAGCGCACGATCCAACGAGTGGTGGCCAGAGCATGGTGGCCCAAAATGAGGAGGGAAGTGACAAACTACGTCGCCGGCTGTATCATGTGTCAACAACGGAACCGTCCGCCAGGTAAGCCCCACGGAAGGTACATCACCCCGGAGGTGCCGGAGCGACCGTTCCAGCGGATGGGGATAGATTACCTGGGACCTTTCCCCAAAAGTATGAGTGGGTGGAAATACATTGTTCTGTCTGTAGATCATCTATCAAATTATGTGGAAGCCAGGGCCACGGTTTCGGCGTCCGCAGAAGAAGCCCGTGCTTTCTTGCAGCAGAGGGTCTTCTGGCGGCACGACATCCCTGAAGTGGTCATCAGCGATAGAGGAAGCCATTTCGTGGCAGAAGTTTTCGGGGTACTGCTACAACAAATGGGCGTGCGGCCAGTGAGAACGGCACCCTACCACCCGCAGAGCAATGGTGTGGTGGAACGCTTTAACAGGACCCTGACTGCAATCCTGGCAAAGTACTCCGTCAAGCAAGATGACTGGGATGAACATGTGGCTGCCGCGGTGTGGGCGTACAATTCATCGACGGATGGAGAAACAACATCTCCGTACCAACTGGTGTATGGGCGCCGACCAAGACTCCCAGTCGACCTGGAGTTGCCAACGGAAGCAGAAGAGTCACAGCTGGAAGACCGAGAGTCGGCATGAGAGGAGAAGAGAGCTGCTAAGCTGAAAAGACAGGCGGCCATGACAAGGCGGCCATGACAAGGCGGCAAGCAGAACCCCCTGCCTACCAGGAAGGTGATCTGGTGTGGGTGTTTCATCCGGCACGCCAAGTTGGACGGTCGCCCAAATTACAACGGCCATGGACAGGACCCTACCGTATCCGGAAGCAGTTGGGCCCAGTAACGTTCCGGGTAGAACTCCTGGTGCCGAAGAAGAGGTGCAGAGGGAGGGAGCCGACGTGCGTAGTACACGTGGACCGCCTCAAGAGGTACGTGTCTCAGCATGCGCTTGATTGGCCTCCACCTGAGGTAGATACCAGGCCGGGGGGCCAAGAGAGCACAGATGGTCCGGGAGGGAACCAAGCTGAACCGGAGTGTCTGGAGGAGAAACCGCGTCCAGCCCGAACCAGAAGAGAGACGGACCAGCAGCAGAATTCGCAGCCGGTGGGATGCAAGAAGACAGTGACGTTTAATGAAGACGTAGAGTTTTTTTGTTGTGCAGCGTTGGTGGGACGAGATGTTTCTCATCCCGCTTAAGGGGGGAAGGATGTAGTGGCCCGGCAACGAGTGTTGTATGTTGCCAGGCCACCAGTTTGTTGCTGTTGTCAGGGAGAGGAGAGTTTGATTTGAAAGGGTCATTGTTAGTTCTGTCGGCCTTCTGGGCAGACCGGGCAGACGTTCTTGAATAGATATCCTGCATAGTTATCATTCCTGACTTTGTATGTTAATCTGGCTTTACGTGAACCACTACAATATTGAATTTGAAATATATTTGAATATTGAATTTGAAATATATTTGAATATTGAATTTGAAATATATTTGAATATTGAATTTGAAATATATTTGAATATTGAATTTGACAGTTCTTGGAAACAGAATGATACGCAAGTAATAGGCATAATGTTAATGAACAGGATCATCAAATGTTAAGTATTTCAGACATTTACCAAACAATAATAAGGTGATTTATTTTCAGCATCTACAGGGTGTCCAACTTTACCCGCCATATCTTTAATAACTTTATCACTGATGAAGATATTGCAACGAAATTTGAACTGAACTAATACCATTATGTGAGAAAGGAAATGACATCACAACATGCGCTGGAAATGGCCACTATTTGCGTCCAGGCAAGCCTGGATGAGACGCTCCATATTTTGCAAGGTTCTGGCCAGCATGTTCTAGCACGGCCTGAATTTCTTGGATGATGTTTTCTTTCAAGGCTTCGACGGATCGTGGTTTGTTTCGGTACACTCGACCTGTCAGATAGCCCCATAAGAATCAATTAGGCGGCATTAGTGGGCCTTTATACCTAGAGCGTGGCCAACTAGGAGGATGTTTTCTATTGGCTACGGCTGTCACGTGGTTTATGGACGCCATGTTTTGTCGTCTCGGACCGCGGGAATAGGTGGCCGGTATCCACGTACAAGATTTCTCGCATACGAGGAGCGAACTGCGCATGCCCGGATACGAGGAACGAGGAAAAGTCGAAAATTTTCAACTTTAATCCCCTTTTCGAGGGACAAGAGAGGCCCTGAGGCGACAAAGAGTCCGTCTCGACGTACAAGATTTCTCGCGTAAGAGGACTCGCATACGAGGAACTCGCACGTCGATACCGGCCTTTATGGTGAAACCATATAATGTTTTGCCCAGTAGCAGTTCTCATATTGCCATTTTGATATCACATGTAGTGCAGTTTTACAGCCCGAACTCTTACTGATTGATGTAAATACATGGCCGACGACTTTTGGGCCGGAATATGCAAAACAAGTCCAATATTAATTTTTATCATTGCATTATTTTGGTAAACTGCACGATAATAATGCCAAGCACAGGCCAAGTATATGTTTTAAAATGTCCCCCATTTTACACAGTGAAACCTGTGTGTAGCGGAATTGTGCGGGACCCTAAAATTTTCCGTAATTGACAAGTTTCTACCTTCTTAGACATGCAGACTGTAAGTGAAACCTATCCGTAACGGACCCTTTGTATGGCGGAAACCTGTATATTGCAAGATTTTTCTGGGAAGGGCGTATGTATGCATAGGACATGCATTCAGTGTCTAATACAGTGAAACCTGTGCATAGCGGAATCGCACGGGACATTAAAATTTTCATTAATGAACACGTTTACCCTATACTCGACGCGGAATTTATGTCCTATGCACATGCCCGTTCCCGCAATTGACAGGTTCCCACTATACAAAGGGTCCGTTATAGACAGGTTTCACTACAGTCTACATGTCCGATATACGTACAAATTTTACAGTACGATATACTCGTGTATGTACAGTACACGATTGTGCCTCTGAATCAAAAGTAATCATTTCCATCGGATATTCATCAGTATCTTTTCTTTTTTCTTTTTTTTCATTTTGGTACCCCGTGAGAGCGCCGTAGGCCATCTTAGGGGGTGGAATATACCACCATTTGTATTTGGAACCATATATAGTAATTATATTTATTTGTTCCAAGGGTAAGTAGGAGGGGATGTGCAAAGTGCAAGTGCAATGTCGTTTATTTCATTTTGTGAACTCCCCCGGGTGGATTAGTCCAGCGGATATTTCCACCCGAGACGAAGCGAGAGATGGAACAACTCTGCACGAGATGAAGGGGTGAACCCCGGTTTGGGTTCGGACCGGGGACCTTATCATCCGTGGGCGCACACAGTTCTGTTCTCAATTAGCTGTCGGGACGGGAAAATTCCACTCTTCGAAGCTAGTGTAAACTAACCTAACCTAACCTAACCTAACCTAACCTACCCTACCCTACCTAATCTACACTACACTAACTCACCTAGGCTGAGAAAAATGAACTTTTGTGAAACCCTCCGCATGAAAATAGTGGGGACATGTCCCCACTATTTTTTTCACGTCCCCACTGTAATAGTACACAGCGTGTGCTAAAATAGTGGGGACCTGAAAATGTCCCCACAATTAAATTGTGGGGACACACGTCCCCACAGCCATAGTAAAATAAAATAAAACACACAAACTTCCGTCCCCTGAGCTAATGCAAGACCTGTACATACGTTACCGCAGCACCACTCCCACTCCCTTATTCATCAGTATCATCACATGGCTCAGAACGTCTGTTTCCCTTCAACCAATAATAACAGAAAATATCTGCATCCCTTCCACAAGTAACCGTTAGAAAGCAACTGCAATAATAAAAAGGTTAGTGGCAATTACAGAAATTTTGAGTTGAAACACGCTCTATATACGTACTTATGAAAAGTGAGATTACGTGGGGCCTTACAAAGGGTCATGCGGCTAAGGACCACTGAGGTTGAATTAAGGGCAGTGAGGTTGCATGTGACACATGGCCTACCTCCAAGACTATAATACGCCAGACATTACTACTCCTCGTTTCGTTCAAGTTACTGACATGAGTCATCGCTGTTGGATTGAAGTGATGAACGACAGTAAGGCGGTGAATGAACACTGTCTTACAATCTTGGACAATCCATACTTACTGTCACGTGAGGTGCATTTACACTCAACTACCATCCAGGAGCTTCCTCAGACGAAACCGTTTACACTCGGGTTACGACGCGACGTGCCTAGGGTGTCAACCTGGGCTATACCTAAGCAGAGAGCTATTACCTGTCGACAGTAGTTCACATTATTTTGAAACGTTTACAAAAGCACCGATCGGTGCGTCTGCACGTGTTCATAAAATGCACATGTGCATCGTACGATCATATACACACAGTACCGTGACAAGAGTGTCAACCGATAGACCAGACCGCCTTTTGGTAGGCTACTGGAGACGTAGTCGGATGTGAGCCAGTTTGGGGCCTATAACTCCTGTTGATTAGGTAACTAAAGAACTATGTGTGTTGATGGGGCTTTTTCCTTCAGTGCATGCTTTCTTCACACCTTGCTATGCACTTCAGTAAGGTCCGTCCAATAATAATCTGTCTTCAGAGAATCTGACAAATAACCTGCGGTACAACTGGAATAATATTACTTGTGGGGAAACACTTGAAGGAATCATTGGGCATAAGGAAGACGGTACCTGCGTCCAGCTCTAAGTGATAGCTTTTCCCCCACAGCCCAAGTGACCACTAGAGATGACGAGTCGGTCCAACACGCATTGAGCCAAGGAAATAAACGTGGCGGCGCGGCGTGCAAAAGGACACACGTAGGTTCCAAGTTTAGGCCAAGTTTTCCTCAGCAACGTTGTTGAGGTTTTTGGTGGAACTTTATCCTCTGCCACCCCTCCTCCCCCCTGCCACCCTCCTCCCTTACTCTTTCTTTCCCTAGGCTCCTGCAGGCAATAAAGAGACTTTCCCTCGCCTCCTTTTCCGCCTATTTTCCCCCCAAAGCCATCGCGCGGCTTGGGAGCCATTCTCCCAGCCCGGATTTATATCCCGGTCGAGTCATTGGCCTCTGTCCTTCTACAGCGTTTTTCTCCTTTTCTGCTGCCGACTTTCTTTCTTTTTTTCTTTGTTCCTGGGGGCGGACCCCCTGCAGGCGGGTAACAGCGCCTCTGACGGATTGCCCCCCGACTCGCCAAACAACACGTGCTCCCGACTCGACCATTTCCATTCCGACGGATACCAATCTAACCTAATCCCCAGGCAGAGCGGGAAAAACCCAATATATTACCCCCTGATATTAAATGCTTTGCGAGTGAGCGCCTAGATTTTCGTACCTTTCCGGGGGAGTATGCTTCCCTGTGAAACGAATGGCGATCGGCGGTCATATTTCTTGTGTACAGTGTTGCCTGAATACCGGCAAGGAAAGGAAAGATCCCTAGGTTCTGCTATGTAGCCTATTGAGCCATTCATCTGGGTGTCAGCAGTTATTCCCACCTTTGCATGAGACATTCTAGGTAAGTCGATATTAAAGGTTCTGAGAAGGATATGATGAATGGCGTTAACCTTTTAAATACTGATTAGTTTATAATATTCAGATATGTTCCCTTATTGCAGTGCTTCCCAATTTCTTTCCTTGGGGACCCCCCTCTCGCGAAATTTGCGACCCATCTATACAGGGTGTATCTGAACTCAGTGCCCTGGCGTATATGACTGCCTTCCTAGCCACCAGAGGATCGATTTAAGTATAGGAATCATTATGTTTGGCCGCCGCATTACGGAGATACACTCTTTAGCGATTTTTGCCTAATCGCTCCTTCTGACTTTTAAATAGAATTTTCTGGTGTAACTAGCCAAAGAGGCCTTACCACCTGTGGGCAACAAACCAACAAAGTCCCGCCCCCAGACCTTCCAGAGCCTTCTGACTGGGGAGGGTTCGATGGGTGGCCTAACCGACAGGATATTTTGTACTACATGTTTGCGGCCAATTATCTCCGTAATGCGGCGGCCAAACATAATGATTCCTATACTTAAATCGATCCTCTGGTGGCTATGAAGGCAGTCATATACGTCGGGGCACTGAGTTCAGATACACCCTGTATGTGCACAATTCGATCCGCCAACATGAAAAGACAGGTAAACAGTGAAATGACCTTACGTTATGGCCATGATTTCAAGAAAAATAGCATCATTTTGTGAAATTAATTTCTAACCCTCCCTCGAGACCCAAAATATTATTTTCACAGTTTGGGAAGCACTGCCTTATTGGTAGGGAGGTTAGGAATAAGAGGAAGCAGTGAACTAGTGTAACAGAGGAGGGAGGGGGGGGGGGGTCTAGTGGCTATGCTACTGGACAGTCAAGCGGGAGGTCAAATGCCGACCCCGTCACCTTAGCTTGGTCGGGTCTTTTTCCGTCTTTCACCCGACATGTCCGGGCAGAATAGCACTACCTTCTCTGCCCAGGGCCAAGAGAAAAGTTCTGGTATTTAAGAGGATCTGAAATGACTAAAAACTATTTAACAGCGCCCTCCCTTGGGAAACTCCCCTTCCCCCACTAAAATGGCGCAAGACCCTAATCACGGGGTAATACACACAAAAAACTAGAGTAAGAGACCTTATAATTTTCTAAGCTTTGCATCGGATTGAACTCGACCTTGGTCTGTGGATCTAAAAAGGTCCATACACTAGAAATTTTAGTTTTAGTTTTAGTCCGTTATACTCATTTTCCGGCAAAAGTTTTACACAAGACGAATACCACAAGTGTTTGTTAAGGGGGGGGGGGGGGATAAAGAGAATTGGGAAGTAAAAATCTCTCTAACTAACAACAGCAGAACCGAAATTTTTTTCTGTGTAAGTGTAACTGACCTCTCTCTTACCCATGTGTGTGGTACTTTTTCCATATTATTAATATAATTTTTTTGTTACCCCTTGATAGGGCTCGAGGCCCTCTTAGGGGGGAAGGGGAAGTTCCCAAGGGAGGGCGCCGTGCGATAGCCATTTTTGACATTCTTGAACACCAGGCCTTTTCTCTTGGCCCCGAGCAGAGAAGGGAGTGCGATTCTGCCCCGGCATGTCGGGTGAAAAGCGGAAAAAGACCCGGCCAAGCAGAGGTGACGGGGTTTGAACCTCGGCCTCCCGCTTTGCTGGCCAGTGGCGTAACCACTAGACCACCTAATGCCCCTAATGCAGTATTTTTAAAAGTCATTTGCATGCGGGAGGGGAGTAATTTACACCGTAGAGCGGGGAGGCGAAGTGGCGCTGCGGTAACGTATGCGCCCGCGGATGTTAAGGTCCCGGGTTCAATCTCAACCCGGGGTTCCCCCCTTCATCTCGCGCAGAGTAAGACCGTCTCTGGCTTCGTTTCGGGTGGCGATCCTTCCACATATGCCACCCGGGGGAGTTCACAAAACGGCGCATCAACGTCTGTGCACATGCACTTTGCACATCCCCTCCCAGTTTCCCTGCCCGTGGGTCCGGGCGTATTCAAAAATAGACAACAGCCCTTTCCATCCAATGGTGGTAATCCACCCCCCTATAGACGAAACAGGTCATCACGGGGTACTTCAAAAAAAAATGCACCGTAGTGAATTTTTAAGTGATGTCGTGACAATCACCCAAAAATACGCAAAAAATGGGTGCTCCTGACCAATGAAGCCGATTTTTAGGTTTAGCTATAACCTTTCGGCAAATAATAATTTTGTCAAAATTTGACTGATTTGAAACTACTACAAGTTGGAGGAACCCTAATTTTCACGGTTTTTATTGTGCCTATAGGGAATGGTCAACCGCAAACGCGACCAGCGCCGTATTTACGGCAAGACCTAGGCAGTTGCCTAGGGCGACAGATTTCAATGGGGCGGCAAAATTTAGGCATACATTTTTTCCCCCCTAAATTTTGCCGCCCCTTGAAATATTCCGCCCTAAAAGAATTACGAAGAATTAATAATAAAAAATTACGCGAGAGGAAGCTTAGGCTTACGTACTTGTAAGAGGAGACCGGAGTGTTGAGAGAAGGAGGGGGACAAAGGGCGGCAAATTTAGGCATACAAAAAAGTAAATGAAGAACAGATCATAAACATTTACGCGACAGGCAGCAGGCTGCTTACATCGTACAAGAGGAGACCAGATTGTTGAGAGAGGAGGTGATGGGCAAAGCGCATAGGGCGGCATTCTGTAAGCCATTGTTTCCTGTTGACGGAATCCGGCTGGGATCGGCGTTGCTGCCGATTTCCATGATGATCGGTGACGAAATAGTGGGAGAGGAAAGGAGGAAGGAAGGAAGGAAGTTCCAGCCCTTGGCTCTTCCCTTGGTGCAAAGTGTTTCATTGAATATTGAAGGTACAGTGCCTAGCGTCCGCACCGCTCCTGCTACATGATTTAAGGTGCATATTGAAATTATTGGTTTTCCACTCGGAGCTACCGTGACTCCTACAGTATTAGTGCATTACTAGTCCTTCTACCCTTGTTTTGTATTGTGTGAATTGGAAATGAGATGTTAGACAGTATATTCCGACAATATTGGATCTAGTAGTGAAGTAATGTAAGTATATGCTTTCACTAATAATATTAGTCTGCCTGGTCAAAAATATTTCTAAATGAGTTTTATTTGTGCTGCATCTCATGACACGTAATTCTAGTAGTGTGCATATCATATTTATTGGGTGGATAAGGTCCTCCCTTCCTAAGGAATAAGATTCCTCTCGTAATACATATGGCCAACTTGTTCTATTCCACATTGGCCATTTAACCTTCATTGTACCGATAATTGACACAATGAAGGTGAAAATAATGGTCAGGATCGCCAGGGGAAAAAAACAACAACCAAAAATGACCCCCTACTTTAAAAAATAGTTACCTTACTTCTTACTATTGCGAATGTTGTGCAATTGACGCGTAATGTCGCTGGAAGAGGGGGGGGGGGCATGTTACGCAGTGCCTAGGGGCGGCAAATTCCTAAATCCGGCGCTGAACGCGACCCTTCTTTTATGTAGGGCGGGTGGGATCCACTGTCTCCTCTTTCGCCCAGAGTTGGAACTCTAAGAAGTCCGGATTCTCTATATCCCCATCTTAAAGGTTGAGTACTTCAGGGTTGCATGGCTTGGGGCCAGATAGTTCTGCCTCCCACCTAGACAAAAAGTCAAAATGGTGAATAACGCCGATGTTCGAATTATTCTGGTACTGGAGCACTGGCACATTGTAAACGCTCGCATGTTATTGCACTTCGCTGATCAGCAGCATATTTTAATGTGGCAACCGGAATCTCCATCTTTGTTTGAAAGCGACTTTCTCTCAAGAATTTTTGGGTAAAAAGACTTCCTCTGTTCGCATCGCAGAGTGGGGTAGGTGTGGTGTGGGGCGACCGGGTGCACTGGGTCTCGGAGAGTTACAGAGGCCGAGGAGGACCTGCGCGGGAGCGGACCAATTAGCGCCGCAGGCGCGCAAGTGGGGCACAGCCCCACGGGNGGGGGGGGGGGGGGGAGGGGGCGAAGTCTCCCCGCCCCGCAAAGCGAGTCAAGTATATATAAAGCGAGGATATAGGATGGAAAAGATTTCGCACTTCCCTGCGTCGCAAAGACCTCGGATTTACACCGTTGGATTCCTTGCCCCCGGTTTACTATCTCCAAAAATCTTCATAATCGCTAATTTCCCAGCCGCTTTCGAGATATGGCCCCAAAACGACATTTTTAATTCCCTGCTTTGCCCAGATGTTCTTTAAGCCCGAGAACAATGGCCCACCCACTTCCCTCCACCCGCTGTCATCTGCTTACACTACTCAAACCTGCCGTGGCAATGATACGTCACAGACGCGTTCGGATGGCTCCACCTGTATCGGTGACGTCAGTGGTGGATGATTAGTATTTAGTAAGCAGATGAGCCCTGACTACAACAAATTTTCTCGTAAAAAACGTGCAGTCTTCGCGTCGGAGTGTGGCGGTCGTGGGGGCAGCCTGCTGCAGCTGCAGCGGGCCTCGCATAGTTACGGGGACTGCCCGGGGCCTGACCATTCGCGCCGAAGGCGCGCCAATTGGGTCGCAGCCCCAAAGGGGAGGTGTGGTGGGGATGGAGCCCCCTGCCTCGCAAAGCGAGTCCATTCAGTATAAAGCGACTATCTTTGACGACTTTCAAGGGCTATTCAGGATTCTGTATTTTAGATAGACTTCAATAAAACTTAATACCGAAGCAGGGGTGGCGGAGGGGATATGGTATCCGACTGCTAATCGGGAGGTCCTGGGTTCGAATCCCGGTGCCGGCAACTCTAACCGTGGTTTTCTGTGGTTTCCCACGGTTCCTCCAGGAGAATTCCGGAGTTGTTTCCTAAACTAATAGGCCACAGCCGCCTCCTTCCTTTTCTATCCTATCCCAAAAAGCGCAGTAAAAACGAAACGAATAAGAGTTCCAGTCAAAAAAATCTCCCCTAAAGAGCCGCCGGCTGATAATGGGGTATGAATTATTATTATTATTATTATTATTATTATTATTATTATTATTATTATTATTATTATTATTATTATTATTATTATTATAAAACTTAATGCATCGATCCGTCAGGCATACAAAAGGGGCAGATGAGCATTGCTGGCAGGTAGAATAACACTTACATTCGAATCATGACTTAGCTGCGCGGAGGACATGACCTTCAACAAAATGAAGCGATCTGCATTATTGTTCAGTTCTCTCAGAAAGAAGCATGGGAGAAAGCTACGGAAAAAGATATCCCTGACTCTCTTACTGGTATTTTCACCTTCAGCGTTTGAATTTCCATCTATAGTCCAGAGAGAGTTGCGAGGACTGACATACTTAAAATTATCATCAATGCATTTGCTGTTCTTCGGAACGGAATATGTAAACAGATTTACTCGTACTGTTTCAATCAGGGGGTTAATCACTTCGGTACTCCGGTGTACACCTGGGAGTGGTACTCCCTGGTACTCCTCAGGCACCTCACTCTTTATTACTCCGTGGTACTCCTTGAATTTGGTACTCCAGTGTACACTTTTCAGTCGAGTGATTACCCCCTTGGTTTCAATGTAAATTTTGAACCTGCTCAGCTATTTTCATGGTCGATATCATGAAGAGTGCTCAAAACCCTTACTATACAATAAGCATTACCTTGTTGCCATATTATCTGCATGCTAATTTTCATTTCTTTAGGTTTAAAAGGTCATTGTTGCCATATGTGACGCACTCTTCTTGCTTTGGAACAATCCAGGAAGCAACCCAAAGCAGAATTTGAGTCGCTGGCGGGGCGAAGTAATGGACGAACCTACCAACGAACCTACGTATCATCCTACTTGGAATTGTCAGCCCTGACCATCCTGCGGAAAAGATAAATCTGGCATTTTAAATAAAATCGAATTAGTTGCCTCGTGAAATGAAAATTGATTTGAATATGAATACGTTTCAAACCGTGAAGTAAAAACACCTTTTATCAAATCCGAGCATTGTTTTTTAATTCAAAGGACATAAAAGATTTAATACCCTTGAAAGCTGATAGTCGATACATTACTGAAAAAGAAAGGTTCGACCATTCAGCAAGTTGAGCTCCACATGTCTGAAAAAATGACTGGTTCCAAAATAAGTAATGTATTATGTTGTCGGGTTTGGTAACAAACGTATCGTAAGCGTAAAATTTCAAGTCAAGGACTATTTTGTAAAGTCAGCTCCAACTTGTATCCAATAGCGGCGAATAGGCGAAATTGCCTATACAATATCGAAACAACGGCAGTCAACAAGGGCATGCCAACTTTCTTTTTCCCTGCCAAGCGTTAACAGAGTAACGCCAACAGAAAAATTACAGTTATTTAAAGTAACGGTATTCGATTTCCTTATTAACTTCAAAAACTAATGATATACAGTATTTGAACTATTAATGATTTTTTTCTGACTTTTGGAGCCCAACTTGCCAGGTAGTAACCGAACCCTTCCTTTGCGGTAACATCAGAAGAATAAGCCAATTGACATACATCAGGACTAGAAATGGAGTCATATCTGAAATATTATCGCTGAAACCAGAATGAAGGAGGTGCAATGCCTTGCATTGCAGAACAGAACACATACGGTAGTGTGAAGTGCATATGAACTTGATGCGAACCAATTCAAATAGCCTACATGTTAGTGAACCATATATTTTTTTTCCTAGTTTATAGTTGTCCGATAGAGAGTATATGGCCTGTTAGGGAAACTTTCGTAGGACAGATCAATTCCGATATACGCAGGTTTAACTGCACTAAATTTTGTGTTTTTAAATAATAGAAAATGTAGACATATACCTAGGAAATAAGTTACTTTGTATAATAGCTATTGCAATTCCCTGAAAAAAAAAATCGCCGCCAGGAGAGCATTTTATCCTGCCCGTCTTATTAGCGTTAATAAACAGCCTGTATTTGGCAAGTTGGAAAAAGTACATGAAAACACTGTAACAGCATTCTTTTTGCTGGGGTGAAATGAGCCGAATAATCAGCCATTTTTCCGACATAAAAGATTCCCTTTCAACTGCTCCAGTGAAGTTTCAATTCCCATCATGCTCGACTGGATCTCCCCCTCTCGTTTTTTTGGTGGTGGTGAGAGAGGGGGGGGGGGGGGTCCCTTATAGTTCTCCCCTTCCACCCTTTCCCTACTCCCCTCAAATCCTGGCAAGTTAGCTAGAGAAATGTGTGTCTCTCTCTCTGCACGATAGCGTGACCGATTATGAGTGCGGCTTGTGAAGTGTGGAGGTGGCTTATTTAATAACCTGCTGGCGGCGAGAATCAAGTCGGAGCGCTGCCGCCTTCATCTTCAATTCCGTTGGCAATCTCGAAGAGGTGGATGGGAGGGGGAAGAAGGAGGAAAGGGTTCGGAAAGGGGGTGGGGACGGTCCGCCCCCTATTAGCTTATGCATTTTGCTCCTCGGAGACGTTACCATGGGAACCACACCCCCAGATTTGTATAAGTGGCCAGAGACATGGAAAATAAGGCGGAGTCAGACTTATAATCTATTGCATTTTTTTCATTTTGGGTAACAAATGGATGTGAATTCGGGTGGAGATTATTCTCTTCTTTCCGTGTGGCGTAGTGGGATATGGGATGTGACGATATTGAGAAAAGCAATAAAGGAAGTTAGACGTTATTGCATAATTCTTATGAATGGCAAGAAGATTACTACCCCAGTGATAGCTAATTACGGGCCTGTGGGTGATACTTTCGAGGTGCATATCACACCTGGGATGTGTGAAGTAATACAGTAGGCCTATATTATAAGGGTCACTCACCAATGACACAGACAAGGAAACGAGTCAATATTTGTGACGGGGGTTTCAAAGGATTAGTTTTTATGTGATAACAAGTATTTTTTGTAGAAGTAAATCATTGCCTAACATTAGCAAAAGTTGATATTCCTCATATGTGTCTACTTTTTTTCTTTTTTTATTACCCCGTGATAATACTCTCTACTTTTATCTACATGATGTTGGAAAAATACAGGGTGCTCAAAAACTCGCGGAAAGTCGCCAGGTAGCCTGATAGGACTCGCAAAACTAATATAGGGATGTGGAAGTAGTTTTGGGCTAACTTGCATAGTTTTTGCGTACGACGCCTTCAAGATTTCGGCAGTTTCATGACGTCACATCCGCCTTGAGGCCCCCATTGCGTCATCCTACATGTTGTTGTGGCTGTTGCCATTGGCACTGATTATTGTTGCGAATATTGTCAACTGTGATTGTTGAGAAATAAACAACGATTTCAGTCTGGCAATTGAGGTGTCGACTGGCCACAGATACCGTTGTTTATTTCGCAACAATCACAGTTGACAATATTCGCACCAATAATCAGTGCCAATGGCAACAGCCACAACAAGATGTATGATGACGCAATGGGGGCCTCAAGGCGGATGTGACGTCATGAAACTGCCGAAATCTTGAAGGCGTCGTACGCAAAAACTATGCAAGTTAGCCCAAAACTACTTCCCCATTCCTATATTAGTTTTGCGAGTCCTATCAGGCTACCTGGCGACTTTCCGCGAGTTTTTGAGCACCCTGTATAAGGTAGACTACTACAGGCAGTGGCATAGTAAGGGTGGGTTCGATGGGGAAGAGGGACTGAATGAATGTTGAATGTTTATTTCCCTTCTGGACACCTATTGGTGTTTTAAGGGTGACCTCTCTTAAGTACATTTTACAGCAATTTTCTTTCCGCCGAGTTACAACGTTATACAATATCACAAAATTTCAAGTATCGCACCACAACAAAATTATACAGTTTCTGTATGGCATAAATTGGCATCTGACGAAACAGGGTACCGGTATGCACTTTGTTTACAGGCAACAATGGTATCTGCTAGAATGAACTGTTTCTTATCGCTTGGAAAAAGTAACACTCATAGATTAGGTGGTACAGCATCCATTCAGCGTTACTATTGCATAATGTGCACAACTCATCCTGGGGGAAACTGAAGTTATAATCTAGTACATAAAATGACACTGACATATTGCGGAGATTTGATATCAGTCTGACCTGTGTGAGGGGGAGGGAGTAAAGGAGGTGTTGGGCCGCTCCGTAATCTGGAATTAGTTCTTGATAGTAATTATATTTTGTTGAATCCTGCATAACTTCCAAATCTTGTTGGTATGTTGAAATTATAACTTGTGATGAATCAGGCACATATATTATTTTACGGATTTTCATAATTAAAATGTTGGGTAATGAGCATTTTTAAATACTAAGGGCTGTAAAATGAACTCCCGCCTGCAAGTACTTGCAGTAAACAAGTTACCTGCGTTCTGTCGCCATGGTTACGGCGCGAGCTAAAAAGAACACCG
>JYFJ02006157.1:0-20946 GCA_000934665.2 Catajapyx aquilonaris | reverse complement strand
GCCACCATCCTCCGCCCGCACGTCTTCACGGTGACCTCACATCAGGGGAGGGGGAGAGGAAGGAGGAAAATGGAACGTGCCGTAAACAAACCTAATCAAATATTGGCCAAGGTCGAGATGTTGATTATTATCAGTGGTGCCAATAACTACGTGGACGTTTATGAACAAAGTAAAGTAAATTTCGGTTTTTGGCCACTTCCCCTTGCGGCGAGAAAAACAGCAGTGGTACCAAAAGCACCCAACAGGTGGAGTTGGGACGCCGTTCCTTTTTCCCCCAACGCCACCTCTTGGATGCTTTCGGTAACACTTGCTTTAACTTTTCTCGGCGCAAGTGGATATTGAGTAATACGGTCCTCTCACATCTGACGGCAGTCTACTGGCATCCCCAGTGGGAAGAGTTGGTAAGCAGGATTAGCCGCGATAATCTACACTGAACCCGGGGATAGGCCGAGAACGTCAAAAGAAAGTGGCGGAAGAATTAAGCCAGTTTTTGATCATCTAACCCATACCAGGGCTTCCCAAACTTTTTTCGCCGCGTACGCCTTTTTAAATTTGTCAAGACAGTTTGTACCCCCATTTTCATCCTACCATATAGGGCCGAATTCAGAGAGGTTGCTTAACGTAAACGCGCCCGATTAAATTCTTTAGTCAGCCTCGATTAGCAAATTTAATCAACCTGCTAATACAAAGACGGCGATTAGCGCTAAACGCCCCCTAATCGCACTTGCTAGCACTTTTAAATTTGTTAATCGAGGATGCCTAAAGGATTTAATCGGGCGCGTTTACGTTAAGCAACCTCTCTGAATTCGGCCCATAATTTATAAAACGTAATTGTGAGCACTAATTACCAGTTAGTGTGATGTGTCTGGTTGCTTGCTTGCGCACAAGTGGTCAATGTTTGGTGGTCAAGTTAGTGACGTCAATTGGAGTCTCACGCAGTCGTTTTCCACAGTCAGTCGATAGGTTTGTTTTTCCCATATTTTTGTCCATTTTTTTCCCCACAAATGTACACAACGGACGCCATTGCACGAAATCTTTCGCGTACCCCCAAAGTTCTTTTCGCGTACCCCAGTTTGAAAACCGCTGATCTAACCTAATATTATTTTTTAAATTGTTGTTATTTTTTAATTTATTAAAATAATCGCGGCCACCCTCGACCCCCACGTAGAAGGCTTCGCGACCCCCAGGTTGGGAACCACTGATCTAATACAGACACTGCCATAACACCATAAGTTCCATTGGCTGATTATAATAAAGGGAAGTTATGAGCAGTTAGAAAAACGCGGTCCGAAAGGGTGCATATAAATAATTATTTAGATACATGTGTCAGGTCAGATAGTCAGGTGGATTGTACCTGGTCATCGCTGGTAACCCCATCTTGGGAATATGCCGTGAGGGTAATTTAGATACATGTGTGCGAGTGCATGCGAGTAGAGGCGGTACAGGTTGTGAATTTCTGTTCATACAATAATAAATGTTTTTTTTTATTGCAAAGGTATGGGTATATGCATATTTCCCAGCCAATGCAAAGGTGGGATTGCAGATTGGTCGCAGGATAGGGAATCACGGATATGTGAATGCATGGAGGAACGGGTGAGGGTGGGGGATGTGGATATGATTGGCATCATCACTGGCAATAAGTCCGAAGAGATTGAAAATGTGGTGGGTACCGGTACTGTAGGCCGTAGGCCTAGAAAAGAGCGAGCGAAGCGAGCGGTTTTCTAGGCCAGCGCCCTAGGAAAATACGAGCGGAGCGAGGGTTTTCCTAGTTATATAATATAATACCTAGAGGAGGTACTCCCTATCCTTTTCCATTAGACAGGCTGAGGCAGCCGCCATCTTGTTGGAGGTCATATTGTTGTTCTAACAGTTGTCTAGCAACTGGTACAACAACCAATAATGACAACTGGGCGACAATTAGTTCAATAATGTCAGGCGTCCGCCATCTTGTTGGAGGTCATATTGTTGCCTGCATTGTTGCCTGCCTCACATTTCAGGCCGAGTACCTCCTCTAGGTGTATATATAATACAGCAGAACTCTTTGAACAAGAACGATCAACAAGAATAAAACAATTGAATGACATTGAACGAGAACAACAAACATGAATGAAACAATTGAATAACATCCTGGGCATTACAATGTGACGTAACGGATAGTAACGGATAGGAATCCTGGGCAGAGCGTCTACAGGAGGTAAAGGCGTGCCTGCCTTGTGGACAATCTCGAATTCATACTCATGAAGAGTTAGACTCCAGCGAGCCAAACGAGACGAAGGATCTTTCAGAGACAGCAACCACTTGAGTGAAACGTGGTCTGTTATTACCGTGAACCTCCGTCCATGGAGATGGCAACACGTTGATACCACATACTACTCCCAAAGATTCTATTTCGGTTGTGGAGTAATTCATTTCCGGTTTCGACAACTGTCTACTTATGTAGGCAAGTGGATGAACACCGTCTTCAAATTTTTGAGACAGAGTGCAACCAATGGGGAACTAGCCTTCATTTTGGAAACTACATAATAAATTCGCCCATATTTTTTGGATTTTTTTGGCATATTCCGTTTTCAGATATCAGTTCCCGTTCCGGAGTAATTGGGGTTTTTATGTAGGGAAATGGTGACGTCACTGTTTCCCTAGAAGATGTTGACGTCACGCGAAGTGAAATGAAGGCAAAAATGGTGTTATAGAACGCGCCCCGGCAGGGTCGTAAATTTGTTCGCTGTTGTAAGCCGTTGTAAGATATTCCTGGTGCCTGCGTGTGCGTTTGAGTAAGTGTCCGGTCCAGAGCTCGGTTTGGAGGGCGGTCAGGTCGCCCCGGGGCGAACCGACCTGCCAACCCACCCCACTGTGTGCCGGAGGGAGTGAAGCAGCGTGAGCGGTTTAGCGGTAAGTGCATATCTGCTATGCTGTCTCACTCGCTCGCCTACTGTAGTTGCACATACATCAAAGTCGTCTTTGAAATTCAACAGATCAACGCGTTGGATGCTGGCTTGACCTGCCAGAGAGGAATAGGGATGGATGGAGGTGATGACAAGCCAGCTGGGGGTGATGGCAAGCGTCATAAGACGGTTGGGGTTAACATTAAGGACAAATGCATTGTTCCCACATGCATGAACCACATCAAAAGAAATCCAGAGAAGGTGTTCTTCTCTGTGCCTGGTGTGAAAAATGTGGATGCAAGAAGGCGGTGGCTTGAGGCCTGCCAGAGGGATGATTACCGCCCACTGCCACCCAGCGACAGTACACAGCTGCGCTGCTGTGAGGATCACTTTAAAGTATGTGCTCCATTATATTATGCAAGTCACAAATGAAGGTAGTCAATAATAATAATAATAATAATAATAATAATAATAATAATAATAATAATAATAATAATAATAATAATAAATATTAAGGTAGTTGGACCTTTTAATGCGGGACAGTTATTGTTTTTGTTATGTATGGTAGATGCGGAAATTTTATATATTGTGGCCACTGCCTCTTGCAGTGTCAGGAGGGGATGTGCATATTGCAGTGCAAAGTCCAACTTCAAATGCAATTATCTCGATATGACAAAAACTACACATACAGGGTTTTTGCTTGGGACGTCAAACCTGGCCTGGGAGCTCAGTGCTCCTCACCAGATCCGCAGTCTGTGGCAATAGCCACTAGATAACCACACCTCCTTGATGTGATACTATTAAGTCCTACTGCACATTATTGAGAATAGACCGTCAGAGTCGAATACATCAAAATAATATCACTAAATTATTTACAGCTGGAAGAAGATGCAGAAAACTTTCTCCAGGTCAAGATGATGGGGGTTCGACCCAGATTGAAGCCACACATCATACCACATGTATTTGACTGCCAGCCAGGTTTCAGTGGCGCAGACTCAAGTACATCTGGCAGCACTTCACAACAAACATGTGAGTTTAAACACATTCCTGATTCAAGGTATGCATGTTGCTGCCTGCTTATAGGCCTACAACAGCTGCATCACCATATCTGCCCCCAAAAGCAAAAACACAGTAAGTTATGTGCCTCAAGTGCAACTTCAGGGGATTTTTTAAATTCAGGGTTAAACATTTACCTCTGTCATGCTCAGAATATGTGTGAAGCAGCACAAAACATTTCATTGACATTTGGGGAAGTTGTAATAGGTTCCGAATAATGACACATCCAGGTTTTTGGCTCTTCAAGTGACCTGAAAATCCATCAAAATGGCGCTAGATGACTGCCGCAGTGTTTTCTTTTGACAAATTCTCAGCAGTTCAGAATGAGGTTACAGGGATGGAAAAAAAACCTTTCGATATGATGGTGACAGTAAACATTTCAAATTCTCATTTGCAGGTGTTGCTGACAAGGAAATGCCCTCGTGTTCTGCCACAGACAAAGCACCTAGCCTCCCCCATGTCAAGCCATCATACCGTAGCAAGACATCGCAAGTGAACCTCTGTAAGGCGCAAACATCAGATGCATCCCTATCACCTATTAAATTCCCCACCAAAAAACGAAAACTTGATGCTGATCACACTTCTGACTCGAGCAGCGATGATGAGCAGACCGGCACTGAGACTATTAGCAGTACTGATGAATCTGGTTGGAGTGGCTTCACAGGTGATGACGATGAGATGGATGATAGTGAGAGCGGTGAATCAAACATCGAAGATTTGCAAATGAGAAGTACCAGTTTAGAAAGAGTTCGCTCCTTGCACAACAAGCACAGTAGGCTATATCTGGGTGTGCCAGAGAATAGTTTGTTTATTTTGGACACTTTGGCTGCAAGAATTTCTTTCAAGGGACGCTGGTTATTGCCTAGGGATATTGTGGCTCTGGTGCTTAGGAAGATACGGCTGGGTGAGCCTTTTGCAATCTTAGGGATTGAATTTGGAATTTCCGAAAGTCAAGCAGGGAGGGTATTTAAGACATATGTGGCTCTAATATCCGACTACATGAAAGAGCTTATTGTTTGGCCTGACAAGGAGTCCATCCATAGGCTTTTGCCCATTCCTTTCAGGGCTCGTTACAGTAATGTCCAGTCTTTAATTGATGGCTTTGAAATTCAAATTGAGAAGCCCTCTAACCCTGTCCTTCAAGCTTTGACGTGGTCCGACTACAAGAAGGCGAACACGTTAAAGTACCTTGTGTCCACCACACCTAATGGCGTCGTGAACTTTGTGTCGCAAGGTTATGGAGGGCGGATAGCTGACACACATCTATTTGAAATTTGTGGGTACTTGGATTGTCTGACCCCTGGATCAGTTGTAATGGCTGACAGAGGATTCAAGCATGTGGGGGGCCTGTTACATGCCAAGGGGTGTTCACTTGTTCGTCCTCCAAGTGTAGTACCAGGGGAGAAGATGAGCAAGGCAGAAGCAAGGTTGTGCAGGCAGGTTGCCAGCTTGCGAGTCCATATTGAAAGAGTCGTCAGGCGCTTCAGGGAGTTTAACATGCTGATGCCCTATTCTTGTATTGACTGTCACTTGGTGCCATGCACTGATTTTGCTGTGAATATAGCAGGAGGTCTCATCAATATGCAAGGTCCCCTAGTGAAGTAGTGCAATAGTATTAGATCACCAACATACAGTATAACATATGGCAACATATAACTTGACTTGAAATGTTGGAGGCACATTTTATTGTTGTATCATTATTGGAAAAATGTGAGTTTTCCAGAACAAAGTTGCATCAGTTATCAGTTCCATTGCATGATCATCATTGTAGTCCACCAAGATGTGAGTGATGTTTTTTGACGTCTCAAAATCTGCATTTGCAACACAAAACACGCCCTTCTTCTTCCCTGCCATATGCATTTGAAGTTGCATTTGTGCATAAACATTTGGGGTTGGTGACCCCTGGCTGGTGAAGTATCTCTTGTATGTTTCCTCAATGGAAGGACACTTCACTTCTACAATGAATTCGCTGGTAATTCCGTCTGGAGAAGCTCCAAAAATAGGCAGCTCCGTCTTGAGCAGTAAGCCACATTTGTGTAAAGTTACACCCAACTGCTTTCCAAGGACCTTCAGCACCATTGGTTCGAGCCGCTTCCCTCTCTCCATGGCTGGTGATGAGAATGCCTGAGAGGATCCAAGGAATTTGTTAGTTTGCAATGTTTACCTATTTGTACATACAGAAATTATTTTCATTTGGTGATGACTTCAGTTATATTAACCAGGGTTGTTCTGTTCAGTGACCAAAGGATTAATAGTCAACATAAAATCTCTAGATTATCTAATCACCTGTGAAGCTCCAAGGATCTTTTCAGCTAACGTGCCTGTAGTGTGGCAGTGGGCTGCATCATAGACAGTGGAAGCTGTTATTCGACCATATCTGAGTTTAAACCATTCGGTCGATTTTGCTTGTCCTGTTGTAGCAACTGTTGCTTCATTGCACAGCTTGCTTTCCATCACTGTGCTGCAGAAATCAAGGAACTCATTGGCTAAATGAGTTGTGCTCTTTTCCTTGAAGGTGTAGAGCATCGTGTGCACGGAAACTTGGTCAATAGGACTTGGCTCCCTGTAGTGCTTCACCAGCTCATTGCTCACACTTCCTTGCCTGATGACCTCTTGAAGGAAGAGGCCATCTTGGGAGGTCGTCCTAGGGACATTGCGCTTCTTTGCTCTGCTGGAGCCAAGATCTGTGGCAGTGACACAGCGCTTACTAGTTACTGCAACTGCAAGGGCTGGCTTCTTCCAGTAGCAATCTACCTCTGTAGGGGCAGGCTCTTCACTCCTGCGATGGAGCCACATGAGGAAGGCCACCATGTGCTTGCATCCACCTGTGAAGAGATAACTTATGAGCATTTTGCATTGGGTCGGATACAATTTTTGTAATTTACTCTTTCAATCAAGTGGATTCACAGTCACTTGTGTAAAATCTCATTGTAATTAAATAAACATATGCTTGCATTCACCTGTAAGGAGATCATGTATGGGTAGTACTTATCGGATCATATCCAATTTTTGTAATTTGAAATATTTTGCTGATTAAATTAATGAGTACTTTGATATCCTTTTTAATTTTTAAACTCCTGTTTTCATTTACAGATGGTTTTCATGGCAGAATGTTGACAAAAATAGGGTGTGCGTACCTTCACTTGCAATGCAGTCAGTGCACTTCGCGCTGACAACTTGGCTGTCCTTCTCATCCACCACTACAATCACATTGTAGGGCTTATCCCTGCACTTAGTCTGCGGACAAACTTTTCCCCGGACAGTGCATAAAGTTGCATTTCTTTGCACTTGTACGTAGCCAATGGCTGCATCTCCATAGCTTTTATCTCCAGCCCTAGTGGTGGAACATGCAAAAATATACCGTAATTAAAATCCAACAGAGTATTTTTTTACATGTGCATGAGGATGGCTGGGTTGTAATAAAAGGATGCTTACGCAATAACATGTAGAAGAAAGTGAATGTGACAAACTGGTGATTGTCATAAGAAGTTGCTTACAATGTTACAAGAGACCGCAAATTGGTATCAATCATAAATGTGTAGCTTCAAGCCATTGTGGTGGGAGGTATATGGGTATTCTGCTGTGACATCATGTCGGTTACCGTACGTGCTATTGCAGAGCACAATAAATAAAGGGAGAGGTGGGCGCTCAAATAATGAAATGTCAATCCAACCACATGAAATAACTTTACCAAGGGTTTCATTATAGATTTTGATTAGCAAATATAATTATGATGAGTCAGGCTAGATTAGCAAGGCTAGCTCCTGTGGGACTGGGTGGTGGTTTATCACTGTGCATGGTTATGGTGGATATTTATGTTACCAACCTAACCTAACCTCCCACCTAACTGTCGCCCCAGTTGCTTACATTTCTTTTTGCTTCGCGACGACCTTTCTTGATTGTTGATCTTGACAATGTCTGCCATGGACAGATGGATGCATTTACATGGAATGTTGTCACAAGGCAAAAAAGAAATGTGAGCACAGTTGCCCTCATTTGAGCCCAATTTGAGCGCTCTCCGTACCCGGGAAGTGGCTTAATTAGGCGTGACATAAAATATATGTACAAACTTTCAGCTATACATATATGGGGATAAGTAGGGTCTCCGATTTGAAATTAACTGGCAGTGAGCTGACTTCGCCACAGGTTACGGGATAAAGTTGTCAAAAAATCTAAATCTGTCAAGCTTTAGCGCCTTTCCTGAACAGAACAGTCTTCTCTATGCTTTTCCTGTGAAACTAACCATTTGAGATAAAAAGCTCTGTATCCTTATTGCTGAATACAGTATTTCTCAATGTCCAGTATGCATACCTTGCCACCTTTACGCCCCTCATTTCGGCTGTTGTCAGGTACGGGTGACGACTGAGGTAGTCCCCCACCATCACACTGTCTACCTCCGGAAGGTTGGTTGAGACTGCCTTCTCAAATCCCTGCTCCATTGCGAGGTGCGGTACGAGACGAGACGAACGGCAGCCGGGTATGGCGGAGGGGACACAACGTACGGACGGTACGGTACTGACAAAGTCGGGAGGAACAGATGCACGTCCGGCAACAACAGGTGGAAGTATGGACACCCGATATCAGATATATCGATAATTTTTGCATCGATATATCAAGCAAGATGGCGGCCGGGCCCCGGGGCGCGTTTTTACTTCACCCCGCTCATTCAGCTGATGGGCTGGCAGTGGTGCCAACTGGCAGGAATCATCTGTCACCCGAATTCGGCACATGAAGGCCCCCCTTCTCCACCTCGATGGCCTACAGCCGCCTTGCGAATGCTTTCCGTCGTGTCCGCGGTTAATTCAAAGTCAAATTCCTCATATCTCGCAGTCAACCAGGCATTTCAGTGTACCCTTTCGATTGGCAGCGGCGTTTTTCCCGCCAATTTTGAAGGCACTTTTAAATGTGCCGTAATTTATCCTGTAATGTCATTTTGATGCAACAGAGTGATGGAATGTATGTTTACAGGCATGGGCTAGCTAGTTATCAACAAATATCCCAAATCCCAGACCAAGGCTAGTTCCCCATTGCAAAACCAGAGGAATCGGAGGAATATATAAACGGCTTAGAATAATCAGGGCATCTCAAAACAGGGTACGTGAGACGTGAGTCACGTAGAAGTTGAAAAGCTGTTTCCTGTTCTGAACCCGACCATGCTTCCAAGCCTGGTATGCTTTTTGCAGGCTTCCCGCTGTGTTCTCCTTTCTGTGTTGCACCTTCTGCACGCCCCATTGTTGTTACCAGTTGTGACTCTATTCTTAACACATGGACAGAGATAAAAGGGGGGTTTGAATTGAAGCAAGATTCCGGGCAAGCCAAGGATGCGAAGTCAGGACGTGGTTGGAGTGGCTATTGTGGCCATCCCCCTACACAGCATCATAGGCTGGACACACTTGCTGGTAATAATTATTGGGCAATTATCCTTTCCATTGCATTGCTGCCAATTGCAATGTAAGTGATTAATTTATTATCCTGCTTCTCTCCCTGAACAAGCTGATGCCACAAGGGAAAGGAGCCCACAAAGATCCCTTCACGAAGGGTTACCTGAGAGCCTCAGTGAAGAGACTGAAGTCCTAGCTGGAGCAGAGACACAGGCACCAGAGGCTGAAGTGATAACTGGACCATCAACCTCATCAGGAATGGGTTCAGTTAGTATTGACCATCATACGTGCACAGAGTGTCGTTACAGTACAACCAAGTGCAGTCACTTCATGGGCCATTTTAAACTACTCCATTCTCATAAACCAACGTATGTTTGCAGAATTTGTAAATCTTCGTTTTGGCACAAGTTGCATTACAGAAGTCATTACTTGCTGCACCAAAACACAGTGGAATGTGACGATGAAGATCTTGCTCCATCCCAGTTACCATGCAATCCCGATGATGCACAAAATTCTGTGACCAATGAGGCACTGAACAGTGACATTTCTAGTGCAGATACTGATGATATTAACTTATCAAACCTGTGCCGAGGCTTGGAAGATAGACACACTTCCGTCTAGCAGGAAGCTCCCAGATTACAGAGGATGGCATCCTAGGGTCAGTGAGCAGTTTCCGCAACCTCCGGTACCTTCAGCTCAGCATATTCTACGACTGCAACAGTCAGGAGTGTGAAAGATTTGATTGAAAGCACGGGTGGAGAAATAAATTGACATCACCAAATTTGAAAATGACAAAAGGCGCAAGTTATTTTATGAGGAAAAGGGGGTCTATGTTCCACCAGTGGCAGTAACCCTGAAAAATGGACAAGTGGTGCATATCATCAGGCTCAGGTCCATGTTGTTGAATATGCTGAAGGCACCAGAATTGCTGAAGTATTTCAAAGATAGCCCAACGCAGACACCGTCACAGGTGTACTGTGTGATGTCATGGATGGGAAAAGAGCCCAGACCCACCCACTTGTCCAGGAGCACAAGACCAACATTATTAAAACAATTATTAACATGTCCGGGTCCAATAGTGTACTGGCGGACAACAGAAAAGGCAGTCTGGTCTTCAGATGGAAAAATAATGCTGCCATCCACCTGCATCACCATCGAGAAGGCACTGTGTCTGTGCTTGTGCGTGTATTACATTAAGGAATGTGACATACCCCGCAGAATATGGACAGACTTTGGGATTTATTCAAAGTGTAACAGTGCAAGGGGAATCTTTTTCTGGTGTGTATATGACATCATCGAAGCTGCACGATCTGCTTGCCATCTTGAAAAAGAAAAAGCCCAGGAAGGGCAGAGGAAAAAAAAATAAGGAGGAATTACAAACAGTGTATATATGTGAGGTTATATTATTATTATTATTATTATTATTATTATTATTATTATTATTATTATTATTATTATTATTATACATGAGGCATTCCACGTCAAGCGGGACACTTTCCGACAAATCTTTGAGGACCTTGACCAAAACCATTACGTGGCTAACGGTGACACAAGCTATAAGTGCAAGTTTTGTGACGCTATATTTGGTGCTGAAATTTCAGTACTAAAGAGGCATGCCGAAGGTGCAAAGCACATCAACAAGAAAAGATCTTTGGGATATGGTTCAAAACAAAGAACTTTGGCAGAATGCATGAAACCGAATGAAGCTACTGTGACACTAAAAATCAAGTGAAAGAAGCTGAAGTCAGACATTGTCCATTCCTTGCAGAAAATAACATTGCTATTCGAGCTGTTAATCTTACGATTATTGTCTTTGAAGTATCTTACCAACCTACTCTTCTTGTTAATATTGACGTAAATAATTTAAATGTATTATTGAAAATGGCGATATGTCGTTAATTTTCAGGGCGAGCCCTGGCTCCATTTTTATAGATTGGTATTACCCTTGTGACCAAAATATTTCATATTACTGAGGTATGTGGGCCAAGTAATGTAGTGCTGGGCTGTGCCCAAGAATATGTCGAAATCGCCCACCTAAGGGGAACAGACTATCAGACCAACCATGCATTGCGACTGTGTGTATATAAGCCACCTACCACTTTCACTCGAGGCCTTTTCTCGTAGGGTTCGCCCCAGAGGACTGGTCCGACACGTCCAGGAGAATATCCTGCAAATAGTGTCGTGGAAAGGTGGAGTCCAATCCCTGCAAATGGGATCACCTATCCAACCCTTTGATCATGTCGTCAATGTACTGATCTAACTACCTTACCTATATTATCCTGACAAATTTCCTTTACCTAAGCATCCGCCTTTAATGTTACACTCGAAATAAAAGAGGACTTGAAATGGACCCTTTTCGCTCTCATTTATGCTCACCCTGAAACGGGTGACACCCTCGCTTGGCTCAATTTAAGAGGTATTTTCTGCGTGATAAAACAATATATCAGCAATATATTTTGAATAATGTATCCCATAAACTGGTTTTACATTCTTTGATTAGTCTGTTTGAGATTAGATCTGGTCATGGTGAAGATTTTACTCGTAAGTTACCTATGGCCTGGGCCGCTCCTTGTTTCAAGGAACCCCCCCCCCCCCCCTAGTGATTTCAGTGATTGCGTGATCCAGGCAATCATGTAAAAAAGCTTTTTGGACAAGACGGAGCATTTTTTTGTCTGTGGATGTGCCATTTTTAATTTTTTGTGTGTGTGGTGAAGTGAGTTTCTGTTTGGTTTGCATTTTGTAAGAGCACATCTGGTGGATTTGTTCTGAGCACCATGTTATGGGTGCTGGTGCTCTAAGTTTGGGAATTGTTCCTCCTAGTCACAGATTTGATGCGTGGGGTGGTGTCGCAGGCCAGTTGTAGTTTGTACTGCCCGCCGCCGGCTCCCCTGCACGGGCGGATGCTCCCCGGCCGTGAAGACTGCCCTGGTATTCTGTATGTATTCTACCCAAACGTGTCCATTAAAGAAGGTAGCAGAGAGCCTTGAAGTGTCGTGCTTTCAGTATGACCCCCTGATCCCCCGTCGCCTTAAGGTGTGAAGCGCGACAATGTTCACATATCGGAAATTGTTTCTTCTGTACAGCCGGTGAGCATAAAGAGAGGCTGCCATACTTTCCCTTATATGAACTGAAATTTTGAATAATCTGGAGCAATATGCAAATGTTTATTTTCGCCCTGTGAACGGATTTTGTTAACGTGTCATCGTCTAACATAAGCGAAACACTGAATTCTTCCTGCTGGCATATCGGGGGGGGGGGGGGGNTAACTTAAGCCGCTCCCTCTTTTTTTTTTTGTTGCTATCATACATGTTGTAGGAAACTTTCATCCATGCATGCGTCGACCGTAACTGTAGACCCATGTTTTACAACAATTAGCTAATCTCTAAAGTCAATGCTCTTGAATTGGCAGATGTCTGAAATTGAAAAGTGGCTTAAGTAACCCCGCTTGACGGTACTGTAATTATCGGCCAGTATTATAATTCATTAAGTTCACAGCCACTCTGTAAGCAACAAGTTTAATTATAAATATCCATTAATTGCAAACAAAACCTTCAATGAAATGGATTAATTATTAAATTATAACTATGCAGGACTATACTGCACGGTAATAATGTACACAGTACATTTTTGAAACTATTTAAAAATTTTAACCGATTATTATTATTGGTAGCTTTACATGGCAGCCGCAAGTTTACTTTCCGTAACTCACCGAGACATATGACAGTCTCATATTTTGAAGATAACAGGCGTATTCGGCAATTCAGATTTTTCTGAGATGCGTCACGTGATATCTGAGTTGTTAGCCCTGCCCCTCAGAAGATTATTGCCGAACGGCCGAACTGAGAGACCCCCCTACCCGCCTGTGCTGCATCCCAGTGATATGCCAAATGTTCGGGTATTTCGGTTCCGTATTTCGGACGCTTGCGGGTAATGGTGCGGGTAAAATGAAAATGCGGGTAAAATCGGGTATTTTCAGGTCCTCTCGCGGGGTTTTTGGTCATTTTGCATTGGCAACACTGCTGCATCCATAATAATAATTTGTTTGTTAATTGTTTCTCAGCAAGTAAGTCAGGTCAGGAGTACACTAAGTTCCTGAGATTGGGAAGTCAGGTAGGGCGCATGCGCACTTACTTCAGGGGGCGTGGCACCTGATTTGCCGAACATCCAAACACCCCAGGAAGTCAGATTCCTGAATGGGGCTGGCCAGGCGCAAACTACGCCACCAGTTGGCGCTAGTGGGCAATTGTGCGTTATTTGCTATTTTAGGGAGGGCTCGTAGAGCTATTCGTGAGCGCGACTCTGACCGCGACCAATAACGGCTACTGTATAACGTTATACTGACATGTTCCAGGAATAATTAGCCTTACAGATGAAATTCATGACGGAATCACGGGTTAACAGCAACATCGCACCGTAATCTTCCCAAATGTTATGGGAAACCGCAATACCCTTGCAATGTAGGCAAGACTTCTAAGTAGCCGCTATTGCCTTCGACCAAGTGATTTGGCTTCACTTTAGAGCCAGATTAGCCAGATAGTATCGTGCGGGTATCGTGCATGGGTATCGTGAGACGTGGATCCCATGCTTCTTGCACTCCTTGCTTCTTGCCTTCACCTACTCTCCTTCCTTTACCTTGCCTTCTTACCTACCTATTTACCTTCTCTCACGCACCCCCACATACCTCGTCTTGCACGCATTCCCCTCGCTGGGCATAACTTGAGCAGTTATGTCCCAGCAAAATGAGTTTGGTAGGCCTACTGCTGATTACAGCACAAAAAGTGTACGTCAACTTCGGCAAGACCTGTCACTGCGTGGTGCGAGAACCGGACGAAAGCGGAGTTGGTTCAGAGGTAATAAAACTTTGTACTACCTAACAGGGGTCGAAATATTTGCATGCAAAAGTGACATTTGCACTGCAAAATATATTGGGTGGAATTTTCGTCCCACTGCTAGTTACTATTAACTTACCAGTACCAGGCCAATACTGGTACCGCTAAGTTAGCAGTAACTAGCAGTGGGACGAGAATTCCACCCATTGTTATATCTGCTGTCCAAACTGACGTGAGCCTTGGAGTGCAACTTTGCACTCAAGTTGGCTCTATTTTTTAATGTGACTAAGCCCTATATTTAAAAATGAAGCACTCCAATTAAGTAATTTACAGTCCAGATTAAGTCTGGAGTGCAAACCTTTCATCTGGAATAAAAATTCAAGATTCGACCCCTGGCATATTTTGACCGGAACTGTTGACCTGAAATGATATAATAATATGCACCATTCTTCCAACACTTCCAGGCTGGAAAGTTATGACCGTAATGATAACTTCAGTGGCAACGTAGATATAATCCTGCCTGAAGAAATCCCTGTGGAATGGCCTAGAGATGGATACCGGGAGCTGCTTGACATTCACAGGGATGGTTTACCCCGCATAGAAACGTCACAGGTGAGCATGAATTTTGTGGGTTGCTCAGGAGAAGTGGGGAATGTTATTTACCATACCGTATTACAATTTTTTCCACTCCATGCTATAGCGTCAAATCCCAATTTCAAACTGTAGCTGGTTGTAACCTAACTTTTTTGATTCTTGCGCATGAAGTAATATTTTCCAATACACCTTCTAGTGTGATTTCAAATACATGATGTTGTCATTTAAGTACATTTCCGTATTGTTGTCTCATTCTGCATTTCTCAAAAATTAGATCGAGTATTACATACTCCATCGGCAAGCGGTGGATTTTCACCCTAACCTAGACATGAAGGCCATTGTAAAAGGTCGCCTCCTCCTACAAAGCCAAAATATAGTGGCCTGCAGCCGTGTCATTCAGGGCAGTGATTACTTTTTCACAGGAATGACCAAGGCGGCAATGAAGAAACACGTGAGTTACATTACATGTAGGCCTACATGTAATATTCTTAGACAAAATGCAAAGCGAAACTGTACACATTAGACTTGAGAATCCAGGTTTATTTTTGAAAGTAACCCTGTATATTGGTTCCATTTCTCTTTAACCTGAACTTGTTTCTGAAAAGTTAGAGTATGCATTTTGTGCCTATGAAAATTTCATTACATGCTTGTAGCCAATACATTCGTTATCTCCCTCTTACACTATCGTAAATGCACGTTATTACTGGTATTGTTAAAAATTACTTTGCTTATTCCGTACAGGTGAAGTACTACTTCCATGTGAAGCTGGATCAGCATGGTGATGTTGTAAACACCCAGTGTGAGTGTGTAGCGGGAAAAGGCCCGCATGCAACATGCAAACATGTTGCAGCTGTGCTACTCATGCTGCAGCACTTTAAGGAGACTGGGGAATTGCTGGTTGCAAAAAGCTGCACTAACAGGCTACAAACATTCCACCAACCGAAGAGGCTTTCACACACCTCCCCGGTCAAAGATTTTGGCCGTACCCTTAGACTCAGAAGCTCAGATGATCCTCGGCCACTTCATCGAAGGAATGATCCCGGGTTACAGGATCGGGTCCGAAATATGGTGTTAAATTTTTGTAAAGAAAAAAATGAAGATTTGACTATGCGGTTTGCATACTCCCGGGCTAAGGTGCAGGTTGCTGCCAGGGAGCATGATTACGGAAAGCTTCCCTTTACGGAGCATTGGGTCGACAATGCATTGCAGGTAAGATAAATGAATTGTGATCTGGTCTGTATCATCATACTGTGCTATCTCACAATCTGCAGGTGACAAGTGAACAAGTAAACCACATTGAGAGGGCTACAAAGGCACAGGCAGCATGCGCACGCTGGAATGATGAGCGCTCCTGGAGGCTGACGGCATCACATTTCGGCAGCATTTGCAAAGCAACAGACCGGCGCAACATGACAAAGCTTTGCGCTACAATTTTCCAGCCAAGACATTTTGTGACAAGTGCCACATTGCACGGAAAGAAATTCGAGCCAGTGGCAATCAGGAAAGTGGAGGAAGAACTACAGGTGAAAGTTGAGAAGGCGGGGTTTTTTGTTGACGAGCTCCACCCGTTTCTTGGTGGCTCGCCAGACGGACTTGTCGGTACCACCATGACAGTGGAGGTGAAGTGCCCATTCAATGGGCGGAATGATTTGATAACTCCAGGTCGTAATTTTCCTTTCTTGACGACAATAGACGGCACAGTGGCTCTAAGCAGGAATTCCAGCCACTATTTTCAAATACAAGGGCAACTGTATGTGACAAAGAGGAATGTGTGCATTTTTGTTGTGTACACCTTTGAAGATTTGTATACTGAGTATGTGCAATTCGATGAGCAGTATTTTATGGGATCAATGCTTCCCAAGCTGAGTCTTTTCTACGAGAAGTATTATAGGCCATTCATTGCTGCCACATTATGATTATTATTTATTCTTGTTTTACTTCCTGGAGTGCTCAACTGACAAGTTTTTAAATTTTTATGATCCTTTTTTTCTTGTTGTGCACTGATATCACTGTCTGCCTATTTCTTGATTTGTTACTTGTGGAAAATGTATAGTATTAAGATTATTCATCATCATTCTTCTGAAATGCTAAGGGTCACTTCGTGAATTTAAAGTAGTAATCTTTGTCCCACTGACCTACTTGTAGTTATGTTATTTTTTCCCTCCGTTGCTATCGTGACAGGAAATGTGTAGGGTTTACAGTGAATGAATGAACAAGTCATCTAAATGCTGTTTATTGACAGAGAAAATGTATGTGGCTTCCAAAATGTTGCAGCACTGAATTCTTGGTACCCCTATGTCCATTGACGCTCTGATGAAATAGCGAGAATCCACATACCAGAAACATTGGTCTGAAACTGTGTATATCCATATGGTCAGTACAGTGCATTGAAAACATATCCATAAGATTCATAGTCATGTGCATTAATATCCAAATGGCCTATTGAATGAAAATTGACTGTACAACTTGTGAAGTTTTTATTCAAGTATTGTGTGACTGGCCATGCAGGATGAACACTGTTGGACAAAATAGTTTTATTGTCAACAGGTTGTGTTAACCATTAGCTACCCTACTCACAGCTGAACTTTTGACAAGTAATCAAGTATTTTTTGGCTGGGCAGCTAATGGTTAACACAGCCTATTGACAATAGATGGCCTGAAATTTGACATCATAAAACACACAGACACAATTCTGCTTGCCAGGTGCATCTTCTGATGGGGCAGCTCCCTTGTGAGCATTTTGTAAGTCTTTCCCAGTCCAATCACTCTTTCCACATGGATGCGTTTGGCCGCAATCCTTCGGTCATGTATGAGCTGCTTGGGTTCTAGCTGGGATTTGCCCCTCAAGAATGTGGGTGTATTCACTTGGACATCTCTGTGAGAAAACAAGTCTTGGATCACAAACCCTCTGTCAGCCAACATGACATCACCTGCCTGCAATAAATCAGATTGTACCAGTTCAGATCTTTCTATTATTTGTCTGTCACTAGTACTTCCACCGTACGAGTCACTAATGAATGTGACCAATCCTCTAGGGGAACAACCAATTAGTGTTTTCAGTGTGTTTCTGTTTTTGTACGTAGAAAATGTAGCACTTTGGGCAATGACATTTGATGGTTTCTGTATCGGGGTTTCAGTCGTGTCAATGATGACCCTTGTGGTTGGGAATGCCGCCCGAAACTTCATCGGCATTGTGTCATGCACTGTGTCCCTGTCCGGCCAGAAATTTAATTCTTTCAGATGATAGTAGAGAAAATTCAGCCAGGTATGAAACACCATGGATGCTGTGCTTCTCGACAGTCCAAACAAAAACCCAAGATCTATGTCTTCTCTACCTTGCCGCAACTTCACTAATGTTAAAAGCAATTGGTCCACTGGTTCTAACAATTTACATTGGAAGTTGAGCTCATGTACACTTGGGCCCAAAATATTAAAGAACAACATAAAAAGATCCCTGTTCTTAAATCCGGTATAATAGTTGACTAGGTCAGCGTCATCTTCAATTTGACTGAAGGTCATCTTCATCTTCACATAGGTCCCACTACTGGCTTCCATGGTGCACTGAACTGCAGCGTTGGAGACCTTTGGCATAATGTATTCAGCGGCTTCTGCAGATTCCCATTGTTCTCCAAGCTCTGCCACAGCATCCACCTCTGCTCCTATCTCTTCTGGAATAGCAAAGTTTCGCTCATCCTCCTTCTTCTTTTCCCTTTCGGAACTCCTAATGTCCCGGCCTGTGACCCCTGGCTCCGGTCGAAAGTGGAACACAGACGGGATAGCACCTTTCTTGAGCCTCTTCATCCTAGCTAATGACATTGTTATTAGTTTCCAAATACATGCGACTGCAAGTTGGTGCTGACTGCTGAGTGTGTGTGACATGCCAAACGAGTCAGAGAGAAAGGTTTTCTACATACCTGGGCCAAATTCATTTTGTTGGAAATCATCAGCAGTGAAATGTAGGTGGCACACAACATGATGTTTTTTTGGGCACCACAGCCCGACCGAGTTCGGGTCCTTCCTCCGAATGGCCACCCTCCACTTCTGGTTTAATACCGGACATTTCGGAAAGGAATGCCCGGTGGTTGTCTTGGTGCATCCTGGCACCGCGCACGTGTGGGGCATCGCTCGTGTCAGCGTATTGACCACGGAGTCCTACTCCGTGTATTGACTATCCCTACCTTGATACAGAGGGCGCGCCCGAATGCGCAACGCATCTTTCGCCGTGACGTCACTAGTGGGTGTTGGATACGCCCCAGGCGGCAAGGCTTTTTTGAATGGTTTGTATGGTTTCTTCCTTATTTTTTTGGAGCTTTTGCGGGACTCTGACCTCGACCGCCGCCTTCGCACTTCCACACACAAACTATCCCGCCTCTATCACCACTATAAAGTGTGACCCACACTCACACCCGAGTCCAATAAAAAATCAAACAAAAACCTCGTAGCTCCATGCTTTTACATGTAATAGTTCATGATCGATAGAATGCTACACACAATTGCCCACTAACGCCACCATGCGGTTAGTGCGCTGGCCAGCCCCATTGCCGAATACGCCTAATTAAAGTGCCAGAAAATTCAATTTGGTTTATGCCACGGTTGCCTTGACACCTGTAAATGCAAAAATTGTTCCAGAGATTGGCACACCTGTTGTTTACGTAACTCCAGGCTTCAGTTGGATTGGAATCAAAGCTTTGCTGTGGGCAGCCGAGAAGGATGGACTCTTGGTGCGAAGAACTTTTTATATATAAAGAAGTTCTTCGCACTGCCGATATTTTTTGAGACTTGAACTTAACTTAAAACCCATTCGACCGCGTCTGATTAAATTGCTCATACGGTTTCTCCTTAAACTGGGTAGAGCTGGAAGAGACTCGTTGCTTCATAGGGCATTTATGTGCAGCCAAAGAACAGTATCGGGGCACAAGAAGTATAAATGCTGGATAGAAAGGGCAAGGGTGCACCTAGCGGAAGTAGATATTGCTCTCGAATGCCTCGAGGAAACTGACGCATGGCTGCATCCCTCGCCAAGCTGACTGATAACTGTCACCGGGATGACTTCCTGAGGCTTAACACAACCACACGGTATATGTGAACTATTTGGATGCATGGCAAGACATCCCGTACATACCATATTATCTGGACGGATCTCTGCCACTTCCTATATATCAAGGCTCATTATTAACATTAAAAATAACTTCACCTCGAATGTGCTCAAAAGATTAACATTCTGTGCGTATTGATGAAACGAGTAGCGTAATTCTATTTCACTTTCGCATGCGACATGTTTGTTTCCCCAATTCTTTGAACCCGATGTCTATATTGTATTTGTGAACCCTGTAAGCGTTTTAGCCCCGCTTTTCTGCTTATCCTGTCAAGTGTTAATCTATACATGCACCTCGTATCTCTCTCCTTGCACCATACCCTGGCATTCAAAACTGTACAGCTGTCTCCCCCTACACTCTTAAATGTTTCCTCTCTAAAACCCTACATTTCTTCTCTAAATTGTTGGTCTACAGAGGAATTTTCATTCCTCCATAAGAGACAGAGAGGAAAAGTACATTTCCTCTCTGACACCAGCATATTTAAAGAGGAAATACATGGCTCACATGGACGATAGAGAGGATAGGAAAATTCTTAGAGAGGAACGCAATTTCCTCTCTAAATACGAATACTCCTTCATTCCTCTGTAACGACATATTTGTGACGTCATCCTCTATACGGGGTCCACACATCGGACGCGCAGGGATTAGGGCCATGTAACGTAGCTGCTGCTACAACATAATAATCTACAGCCAAACAGCGACTTTTCCGAGACGGTTGATGCGAGCGTGCGAGACGGCTACCCAACGACAAGTCGACTTTTATCGACATGGCTGCTGCGGCAATCTCTCGGGCTATCCCGCTACAAGTCCACTTTTGCTTTATCTCAACCGTTGCTGCTGCGGCGAAGGGGCGATCCTCGAGTAGCAGCTACGTCAAAGTCGCAGCTACATTTATGTCTCAGGGACACGGTACTTTAGGCCCCCTCCAGCGGACAATTGTTCCAGCCGTTGTTCGTGTGTTCGTCCCAAAAAGCCGTCCTGCTTGTCCGGACAAGTGGTTCAAGAGGGTGTGCGCTCTAACCGGTGGTGCGGCGTGAGTTAGGCATGCAGAACCTCGACATTCAGAGTGTACGGCGTGGAAGATGAAGACGCGGACACCGGCTCCTGC